>LPNX010964324.1:461639-484185 GCA_001517045.1 Pseudotsuga menziesii
TATATACACATGACGATCCTTCCTTTTGGAATTACAAGATCAATTCCACCACTGAAATCCTGGACAATCCTTCCTTTCGGAATTACGAGATCAAGTCAATTTACTAACATTCTAGATGATCCTTCCTTTGAAAATTATGACATAAAGTCCACTACTAACATTCTAGACGATTCTTCCTTTTGGAATTATAGGATCAAGTCTAAGGATGATTAGTCTTTCCACATCAACATTTAAGACAATCCTTCCTTTCGAAATTACGGGATCAAGTCTAAGGATGATTAGTCCTTCCACATCAACATTTAAGATGATCCTTCCTTTCAGAATTATGGGATCAAGTATAAGGATAATTAGTCCTTCCACATCAACATTTAAGACGATCCTTCCTTTTAGAATTACAGGATCAAGTCTAAGGATGATTAGTCCTTGCACATCAACATTTAACATGACCCTTCCTTTCAAAATTACATGATCAAGTCTAAGGATGATTAATCCCAACATCTACATCTTGGACGATCCTTCCTTTCAGAATTATGGGATCAAGTCCATCAAGATCAACATTTAAGAAGATCTTTCCTTTCAGAATTATGGGATCAAGTCTAAGGATGATCAATCCCAACTGGGCTACCTATTGTGATAAGGATTCCATAGTATCAATACTACTTCCCATTTTGAGGGAAGTCCTTACGGACAACACCAAGATTGTATCAAAAGTGTTCAAAATTCAAACAAGATAGAGGTTTAGTCAACACATTTGCAACCTTCTCATCGGTGCTCACATATTGGAGCTTTATAGCTCCCTTCTGCACCATGTATCGAATGTAGAAGTACCATATTTCTATGTGCTTCATCTTATCATGGAGTATGAGGTTCTATGTCATCTTCATGGATATTTGGTTATCGCATAGAATCATAGTAGAATCCATATCCAAATTGAATGAATCTGATAACATCTTTCAAAGCCATATGGATTCACAACTGGCGGGACAAGCTGCAATATATTCTGCTTTTGTAGTACTGAGAGCAAAACTGGACTGCTTCTTGGTTAGCTAAGAGATCATGGGTGACCTTATACTGAAACATCCTCCTGAAGTGATCTTTCTATCAGATACACTTCCTACCCAATCTGAATATGTATACCATACAGTCTGAAGTCGTGATCTCTAGTATAACTAAGACCATAGTCTATCGTACCTTTTAGGTACCTCATCACATGCTTTGTATTTACCAAGTGTACATGTCTAGGCTCAACTAGATACTGACTCAAATTGTTCACAGTAAAGCATATATCTAGCTGGGTATTCATCAGATACATCAATGAACCAATGATCTGTCTGTATAGTGTTACATCCACTAATTCTGACGAAGCATCAACCAACAACTTCAAGTATGTATCCATGGGTGTGGCCATGGCTTTACATTCCAACATGTCAAAATTTTTTAGGATTTCTATTGCATGCTTCCCTTGGTTAAGGAATATTCCTTCTGGGCTTTGCCATACTTCAAGACCTAGAAAATAATACATTAAGCCAAGGTCTTTCATCTCAAATGCTGCAAAGAGATTCTTCTTACACTCTGATATTTGCTTATCATTACCTGTTAGGAATAAGTAATCCAAATACAACAATAATATTATAGGTTCATCATCCATAACCTTGAAGTAAAGGTTAGGATCAACCTTACTTGTGGTAAATACCAAGCTCATCAGAGAACTATTGATTCTTCCATACAAATCTCTTGGATCTTATTTCAGTATGTATATATCCTTCTTCAATTTACATACATGTGTTATTTTGTATTTGACTTCAAAACCTTTTGATTGTTCTATGTACGCTTCTTCTTCAATAACACCATTTAGAAAGGTTGTTTTCACATCCATCTAGTGTAACTTCCATTATTTCTTGGTTGCTAGTTCCATGATGGTTCTGATAGAAGTGTACCTTGTTACAGGAGAAAATTTCTCTTCATAATTGTTTCCTTCCTTTTGAGAGAATCCACCGGCCACAAATATGTCTTTGTACTTCTCGATACTTCTATCGATTGTATGTTTTATCCTGTAGATCCATTTGGAAGATACCACACTTTTTCCTTCTAGCTTGGGAACTACTTACCACACATCATTCTTCATTATGAATTGGTGTTATTCCACCATGGCTTATAGCCATTCTTTATTTTGAATTGCTGCTTCAAAAAAAATAGTTTCTTTGTCTACAAGATCACACATCAAAGCCACATAACTAGGAAATGGATTTGGCTTCTTGTTCTGCCTTGTGGAGCCTTTTGGAGCACCATACATTTCTGCTTTTTGAGTAATCTCATGGGCCCAAGATGTATCCATTTTGTGGGAGATATTCATGTGGGGAGTTTCTTGTGGCTCCAACATATCATGTTCTTCTAGAATCTCATCATCATGAGGAGGTGCAACTTCTTTCATTGGTTCTGCAGATCTGGGAGCTACATTTTCTTCATATGTTTCTTCAGGTTGTACTTTCTCGACTTCTTGAGAGTTGCATATTCATCAAAGGTTACATACCTGCTAATTTCCATATGATGATAACCTGGTATATAGATTCTGAAGGCCTTGGAGACTTCACAGTACCCAACAAATGTTCCTTTCTTTCCAGATGGATCCAACTTGGTTCTTTTCTCTTTCGGTATATGAACAAACACTGGATAACCAAATATCTTGAGGTGACTTACCTCTGGTTTCTTTCCTGTGAATATTTCTTCAGGGGTTTTGAATCCAAGTGCACTATGGGATATTATGTTTTGGACATATATTGTTTTCCTTGTTGCTTCAGACCATAAGTGCATAGGAAGATATTGATCATGGATCAAGGTTGCTTCTGAGTGACCTCTTAGTTTATACAGATCACCCTCTAGTGATAGATACATCTTCTAGAGAAAATATTCTTCAACTTATTCTTTTGCTAACTTCCTGGGAGTTTCTTCTTCTTATTCTTCTTCTTCTGTTAAGTTAGCATGATGTGTTTTGTTATTCTTCCTCTTATATTCTTCTTTCTTTGTCGAATTTTTTTTGGCAATGTTTCCTATCTTATCACAATGGTAACATTGAAAATAGGAGAAATCTTTATGCTTGTAATCTCCCTTTTTATTCTTTTGAAAATTCTTAGGAGGATAATACCCCTTATGAGTTTCCTTCTTGAAATGATGCTTTCCTTTTCTTCTTCTAGTATGCGTAGCTATAGCATGGTCATCATCTCTAAGTAGTGCTTCTCGGTTAGCTACTCTAGCTTCTTCTTGAAAAATTATTCCCATAGGATATCAAATTTTAGGCTTTCCTTCCTTGCACATATTGTTTGGATGAAGGAGTCACATGGTATAGTAATACCATTGAGAGCGGTCATTACTAGTTCAATTTCATAAATATTGTCTTCAATTGCTTCTAATTTTTCTTTGAATTAAGAGACCCTTGTGAAGTATTCATGGATAGCTTCACCCTTTCTCATCTTTGTACTTTTGAGTTGGTCTCTCAAGTTCATCCTGTTGATGTTTCTTCCTTCATACATTCCTGATAAGTCATCAAACATCTCCTTAGGTGTATCCTTAGAGGATACTTGAGGAATCAAGTGATCCTTGATTGAATTAGCTATGATCCTCTTGGCTCTAATCATGTATTTATTGTACTTTTCTTTTTCTTCATCTTTTTCAGGATCCGATACAACTCCCTTGATAACCTTTGCAAGATCATTCTCTTCTAGAATGAGTCCTATTCTGTATTTCCAAGCACAAAAGTTTTCTGTCTTCCAACTTGTCATCAAGCTTAGTGCTTGGAGACATCTTGTCCCAGAGATCATAAAATGACAAAAATTGAAAATTTATCAAAAATGAAAACTGTATTTACCAAAATATGTGCTTGACTAAGGCGAGTATGATGGTGCAGTTAGTTTATGAGGAATCTAAATTCTAACCCTTGAAGCTGGACTTTCAAGATCTGAGACTATAGTTTCTGGTTTCAATCCAAACTAGGGCTTGAATTTTTAGAGGATCTTCCCACTAAAAAAATTCAATATTGGTGCCAAAATATGCACCTAGGAGGGGCTCATTTCCCTATGTCACTTGCACTAAAAAAATCCACTTTATTAGAAAACCCTATTTTTCTTGTTTGGAGAAGGAGAGCGAGATTTACCTCATCAAAGCTACTATTTTCAGGCTAGCTCTGATACCATGTTAATTTTTCTATGCTGTCATATCTTAAGTCCTAACTTGATTAAAATTTAATACATTTTCATAATAGCAACATAAAGAGGACCACTGAAAGAAACACAATCACAAGGTACACAACAATTTACCATAGGGAACCCTAAAGGGAAAAACCCAACAAAAACTTCCTCAAAATAGATTACCAGTATGCAATGAACAAAGATCAAGGTCTCATCAAGTGAGAGATTAAACCCCAAGCATGAGAGCCAAAACACCAAAGAAATTGGTCCTAATCCTTCTATGTCTCTCCTTCTCTCTCTCTCTTGCACAATACAAGTGTGAGTGAGTGTGTACAAATGAGGGAGGGCGCCTCCCTATTTATACTAATATTCCCAACTGACATTTTCCATAACTGCATCGATCTGTCTAACCAACAAGGCCAACCTACCTAGGAAATCCCACAATAATTAATATATTATTCTTTGTTGGGTGATATTGACCTGACTTACAACTGAGGGTTTACCTCATGACTTTTACATGACCTTTTACATCAATAACATCTCCTGAAGGAGGAATAATAATAATGTGAAGTACAAGTATAATATTCTTCGATGTTACATTATTTCAACAATATTTTCCCCACTAGACCTTAATATGGTCCACCACACGGTGCCTAAGTTGTCGAACCCTATAATCCAATATACACAACAATTCAACCATGATGGTTCCCTTGTTCAAAATTTGTTGTTCCTTCTAGTGAATTTTATGAATTTGTTGTCTACATAATGTCATAATACAAGTAAATGAAAAACAAGAGTTTTTTGCAAATGGGATTGTAGTGTAATATGATAAGTAACTGGTCCAATTCTTTACAGAATTTTAAATTACTCTATAAATTGAGGTGACAACTTTTACCCTTTCCAAATTGAATAGTGCTCTTATTAGGCCTAATATGAATCAAAAACTCATATAAAAATTTATAACTTTGGTCAGTCCTATGTGCATCAACTTAAATATTATGTTTATCACGTGCTTCCTTTAACCATTGCATAATCATGAATTTCCCATTATTCTATTTCCTAAATCATTTATGGCCCTATTGTCACTTGGTTCTCTAGACTATCTCAATTCAAGGGTATCCTATATGGCCTTCCATATAGAGCATGATAGGGAGTCATCCTAATTGTTATTGTAAGCAAAATGCACTAAAGTAAGTACTTTTTGCAATGGAGCTATTTATCCATAACATATATCCTAAGCATGTCTTCCAATACATGATTAGCTCTTTATGTTTTCCATCCATTTCATGATGATAAGTCATGCTTAAGTTCAACTAAGTTCAACTAAGTTGTGCTTAAGATCATCTTGATAATAACCTATGTGCCCCAAAAGTAGATCACAATTATGTTACAATTGTTAGAGTTGGTAAATTCATAATAACAACGACATTATCTAGGTCTGACAAGATTCCTTCCTTACAAACACTAATATGATTTAGAAAGTTGCCAAAAGAAACACATAAAGTGTATTCCTTTAGGTATAATGAGATATGAATCTATCGATGGTAATCAAACATAAGGAGCATCAAACTAGAATGTGCTTATAATATATTTTAAATAGTCCAATCATCCATGTAGACCTCTAAAATATTCTGAATGAAATCACGAAAAACAACAATAACGATCCTAGTTTTTTAGTCCATAGAGCATGGCATTATAGGGGTAAAAGGCCTATTCAATGGTGAATGTGTCCTTCTTCTTATATTCTTCTAGAATTCTCATTTGGTGGTATCCTAAGAAACCATTAGTAAAGGAATAAGCTTCCTTAGTCGCAACTTGATCTAGTACCTCATCACTAAAAGATGTAGGAAAAGGATCATGAACACATGTTGAATTCAAACTTCTATAGTTAATAAAAACTCTAATATCCCTAGTATCATTCTTACTCTAGAAACTAGTAGGGATAATCCAATCAAATTCATTAACTAGAAATATCATCCCCATTGCTAGCATCTTGTCAGTTTGTTTCCTGAGTTTCTATTAAAATCTAATATTGAGGCCATAGGGTCAATGATTCATGGGCTTTGCATCTGGTCATAGCTCAATTTTTATCAATATCCTTTGATTCCCTTTAGCTCAATGAAAATTCGCAGAAACAAATCCTCATATTCTTTAAGCATAGTAGTGATCTCAAACATGGTCTTCTAATCCAAATAGTCTCGAATAAGGGTGAGTTTAGTTCTCTCCTCACTCATGATGTTCACCTTTTGAAAATTTAGGGGCTACATATGTGTTTCACTTGTAGGATCCTTGTACTTCCCTCTAACCATTCTAGACCCTATAGATTATTTGAATGAAATATGCTTCAAATACTCTATATCATCTACATCTTCTCCAGCTTGCTCAATCTTATTGTAATACAAAGGGGAGTTCAATTATCTAATAGGAATCCAAATATCAACTAGACCCTAATTATGTGGACATACAATGAGGGTTTAGAAATTTTGCAACTAATTAGTGAACAATAGTTATGTAATCAAGTTTAAAGCTTCAATAACTTCAAGATACTTACCTACAAAAGATAAATCCTCATAGAATTAGGTTTGAAGGATATCCAAACTCTTGGTTTGTATTTTGGTCTTGACATGCAAATACCAAGAAGTCAGTATAGGCCCTAATCTATGGAAGAAATCATGAACCAAGAAGTGAGGCTGCAAGCATTCCCTCTCCCATTTATATGTACAACACTTAATATGGATAAAAGTATTTATACTTCCATCATATATTTCTACGGTCATAATACCCTTATCTTCATTAAAAGGCATATCAAAGCATTCAAACTCTGTGTCACGTCCACCCGAGAGGACGCGACCCAAGGGTACTGCTATCAATCATTTCATCCGGTAATCTAAGCCCCATGAACATAAACAATAAAATGTGTTGAATATAAAACAATTACAGATGCATAACACAATCTACAACGAAAGCAAAGACATTTCATTCAACACATACATGCTGTTCATACTCATGAAACAAACAACATTCATCCTGTTCAAGAATTTAACATGTTCATGATAATTTACGAAGAAAATACAATTGCAGAGTTAAATACAAGAATACTTATCTTGAGAAGAAGCTTCCTCGCAACTAGCTATGTCACTGTAACGTTCCACCCAACCATAGGCTAGTGTGCTCCTTAATCTCTCAGCATTACTACCGAGCTGGGCATGAGTTCCACAAGGAACTAGGGGACACAGTGTTACATACAACAAGGCCAAACACCCACAGTTAAGCTAATAACCACATCCAAACACAGTCATCCCACTAACAGATGGATTCTTGGACTTACTTAAGCAAGCCAACACAAGGATGCACTGCACAACAAATACAAGTTCTGGGATTGAACTAGGAAACAACATGGGATCCAAAAATTAGAAGTGTCAACTGAGGAAAAACATCCCCTGGCCCAAAGTCGATTTCACCAAATGATCAATAACTCCACGTGGGTGTAAACGACTCAACAACCACTCAGAAATTGAGGTCTCTTCTCCAATATGCTGGCCATTGCCAACAGAGCGACTTCCAACCATGGGAAGATGGAAGCCAATTGCAAAAGCGTGCAGTGGGAAGACAGAGGTTGTATGATTGCGGAAAATGGAACTCCAGAGTGAAGAAATTAGTCGCCTGCGTGAGTGAAATTCGATGCCTAAGTGAATGAGAAAAATGACTGTGCATGAGTGCATGAGGAAATTGTTGCTACCTGCATGTGAGGGAAAATTGAATGCCATCTCACCTTTTGGAATGCGTGTGGTCAAGGCTGACAGCCCTGCCAGATTTGACGGCTGCCCATGCCTCTTGAGCTCCAAGGCCACAAATTCCCAACTAACTCCTAGATAATTTAAATGGTTGGTCTGTGTAAGACAAGAAAGGTGGTCGGTAGCTGATGGGTTCTCTTCTTGACACTTGGATTCTCCCCATTGGCTCAAGGTTAAACATTCCCCCCCTTATCCTTAGGAAATCATGCCCCCATCTCTTTAATGCTGCATTGACATAGCTAGCTGTGGGTATTTTATTAATTGCATATTTACACGATGTATAAATTATATTGTGCCATCAACTAGCATGATAACCATCAACATCAATTTTAATTGTCGAAATGTAGAACACTAAATCCATGGCGGGGCCTTTTCCTTGAGCTCCACACCATGATTTATTAATGCTATTTACATCATTTATAATTTAATGCAATTGGAGGTTGAAACAAGGGTATTACAATCCCCTGCCCCTTCAACAACACTGTCCTTAGTGCTCATCAAAACTGAACAAAAGTGCTATCCTGACACTACCTCAGTGCTTTACAAAATTGAACAAAAGGCTATACTGGTGCTAGCCCAACGTTCCACAAATATGAACAAAAATGGATGTGCCAATCAAATAGCATCCTCCAGCTCCCATGTATCCTCACCGGGATCGTGGTGATCCTTTTGTATTTTCACTTGCCCAATGGTACGATCTGGAACTCCTCCTTGGTCCCACTACACGGTTGTCTTGTGTACGAAATCCTCTAAGTACTTGATTGCATGCATCAGTACACACCACCGAATATTTTTTCAGTCTTAGAGAATCCTTCTCCATAGCTTGGAACATCTCCAATGTCTTTGGAATCCAACAATACCCATGCTCAAGCCCCAAGTGATGAGTCAATTCCCATGTTAGTATTCACGAGATTTTCCAAAACCATAGATGAATCACATGCACATGTATATTGACATAAAATCAACAAGAAGTTTCCAAGTGAACCAAGTAATTATCTACATAAGTATCTTCTTTTGGTTCCACAGGTGTCCGACTAGGCTTAATACAACCATGGCACTCACAACCATGCCCCACCCCACACTTAGGTGTGCATTAAAGGGTAGCCAAATTTCTGCAAGCCTCAGATCACCTAAAAATATCTTTCAACCATGATTTGATAGCTCTACTTCATAGCCTAAAACTCCCTTTAGGTGCTCACCAAGATCGACGCTTCCTTTCTGGACACCACAACAATTAATTCACATGTCATATTCATTCCTATAAGGTGCAATCTATAACAAGATTTTCAAAACCATGGCTGCATCATATGCTCATGTATACTTACAGAAAATCAACAACAACAAAATTTTGATGAGTAAACCAAATACTTATATGTATAACATATCTCAAATGAGATCTGGAAGCCCTGCTCTAGATCCCAACACCTCTCTGGGTGCTTAATGGAAGCTCTTCTTAAGGCTCAACACTTCCTCTTAGTGCTTACCAACACTCCGACATTATATGTGTAGAATCTCTCAACCGAGATTGAGTAGCTCTACTCCAGAGCCTAACACCTCTTTGGGTGCTTAATGGCAACTTCGGATTAAAAGCCTAGCACCTCCTCCATTTCTCGCCAAGCTCAGGCACTTCCTTTCTAGACAACAAAATGAATCAACTCACTTGTCAGATTCATTTCTATAAAATGCAACCTTTAACAAGATTTTCCAAAATCTAGACCGCATCATATGCATATGTATAATTACATAAAATAAACAAGGATTTGTCAAGTAATAAAATAATTATCTGCATAGAATCTCTCAACTGAGATCTGGTTATCCCCACTTCAGAGCCTAATACCTCCTCCAAGTGCTTACCAATGCTCAGGTGCTTACTTTACAGACACCATAATACCTAGGGGTTATTCTCTTCATGGATCCCCCACTCTCGTGACAGTCCCCTTACGATGTGAATGTGTGCGAAAGTAAGTCTAACTGGATTTCTTACACCCTGGGAGTCCCCAGTGATGCATACCGATGCCTAGCTAGCAGGGGGGGTGAAGCTATGTACTCTCATACATCCTTCTAGAGGAGTCGTCTTTCTCAAATGCATCCTCACGAGAAGCTATGTACTCCAAGGGTAGACCACCATCATCTCACCTGCATTACATACAAGCATGCAGTTCATATGAGATGTCATCATAAAATTTTTTTAACCATAGGTGTTCAACCTATTCCAAACACATCCCTCCGAGAAGCTATGTATCCAAGTACATCCTTCCAAGGATCCATGTACACCCAATACATATTTTCATCATCTCACCTGCGTTACCTACAAGCATGTAGTTCATATGAGATGTCATCATAAAAATTTAATCATAGATTTTCAAATCTATTTCATGCCTGGATAAATTTCCAATTATGAAATGATCAATAACATTGATAGTCAAATCAAAATTTGAATTCACAATTCTGCTTCCCACAGAAAATCAGATTTTTGCAACCATGAGGTCATCCTCATATTGTTTGGCTTTTGAAACTGGGAGTAATCATCCCTTACTTACACATGCTGTCCAAAATATAGACATTCACATACAACATGTCATCTTGACACCATTTTAGATCATTCAAACAGTTAATAATATTCGATTAACAACAAAATTTAAAATATGAAGTTCAAAATCTATTATGTTCAAAAGTTAGATTTTAGTCATGAGATCCTTCTCATAGCACATGGCAATTTCCTACCTTGGTTTCAGTGGGTACAACTAGACTGCTCTGCTTAGGTCATTCTACCTACAGTCTTCAAGAAGGGTCATTTCCTCATGGAACTACAAGTTCACATGCAGGCTTCCTCAACCTATACATAGACTCAGCTTTACCTGCAGAATATATTTCAATGAACCTCCTCCAATATCCTGCAAGTTCCACAAAAGATCTTATATCTGTTAACTTTCTTGGAGCAAGCCAACTCCTCATGGCCTCAATATTTTCAGGGTCTACAGATATTCCTTTATATGAGATAATGTGACCCAAATAATGAATTCCATCTTTGTAGAAGTCATAGTTTCTCAACTTTGCATACAACTGATGCTTCCTGAGAAATTTCAAAATCAGCCTCAACGGTTCCACATGTTCTTCCTCATCCTTCGAATAAGTAAGAATGTCATCAAGGAAAACAAGAACAAACTTGTCCAAGTACCTGTTGGAAACATTATTCTTGAGGCATATAGATGTAACTGGTGCATTTGTGATACCAAATGGACTACCAACTCATAGGATCCACACCTTACTCTGAAGGTTGTCTTATGAACATGTTCATCCTTGATCCTTACCTGCTAGTCACTAGACCTTAATTAAATCTTGGAAAATACCTTTGCTCCTCTCATTTGATAAAAAAGGTCATCAATTCTAGGAAAAGGATACTTTTCCTTCACAGTGGCTTTGCTCAACTGTCTATAATCAATACAAAACTAGAGTGTACCATACTTATTTTTCACAAACATGGATGGTGTTCCCCAAGGAAATACACTCGGCCCGAGGTACTTATTTTCCAACAACTCTTGTAGCTTCATTTTCAGCTCTAGCATTTCTGGTATGCTCATCCTATAGGATGTCTGGGACATGGTTGCTGCTCCAGGAACAAGCTCAAAGGTAAAATTGATGTCACTCTTTGGAGGAATCCTTAGAATTTCATCAGGAAGAACATTCCCGAATTTCGGTAGCATATGAAATCCCTCCAACCTAGGAGTATTATACTTTGTTGCCTCCAAAACATGAGCTACATACACTCTGCAACCTTTCCCATATAACTTCTTCAACTGCATTGCTGAATACTTCCTCCTAGATATCACTTTTGGAAATCCTTTCACAACCCTTAGGTTGCCTTCTTCATCCAAGCACTCAAAAGTCTTGTTGTAACAATAAAGCTTTGCTCTATGTGCTTCCTCCATCCAATCCATTCCAAAGAGGACATCATATGATCCAAGTGGTAGAACATTCAGATCTGCACATGTGAGTAACCCATCCATGACCAATGGATATTTCATTACCACCTCACTGACCTCCTTCTTGATTCCAGTGGCTAGTTGGTCTAACTATGATCTTCTATGCCTTGACTCATTCAAAGTGTACATCTCAACAAGTACAAGGGTGATATAGTTGTGGTTCGATCCAAGGTCAATCAAAAAATAAACAGTATGTTCAGCAATATCACCCTCAACTTCCACCATAGTTCAGTTATGACCTGCCTGGTGGTCTTCTAACACTGCACAAATTTTTGGAATGATCCCTGCTTCCTGACTCACAGTTTCAGCTTCTTGGGTGCTAGGGACTTGACCCTCATTCCTATTCTATAGTGGACAGTTCCTGCGCAGATGGGGTCCTTCACATCCACAACATTTGAGTGGTTCCTTTAGCTTTTCCCTCATCACTCTGGCCGGCTCAATCACAACTTGTGATGGCTGCCTTTGCTACTTTAGGAGGTGAGAAGGTTTAAAGCCTTTCTTCATTGGGTTAATCTTCTCATTCTTCTAGTGGGAATTTATCCTAATCCCTTCTATCTCTATTAACTGATGCCTAGAATTTATCTGCCTTTGGAGATATACCAAATTCTGTAGCATGGCTTTGGTTTTGTTCTACCAAATCCTTGACCAACCTTTTATTTTCTTCTTTGCAATCCTGCAACTCTGCCCTCAAGCTTCTTATGGTAGCTTTAGCATCCGGGGAACCCTCCTGGTCCCACTTCCCAACAACTTTAGTTCCATGACCTTAGACATGGTAAGCTGGCCTTACATACCCTTCCCCATGTGGACAAACCCAACACAAATGGGGTCCTCCACATATCCATCATTGGAGTGGACTTCTTCCCTCTTGTGGGTCTCTTGGATTCCCCCCCATAGAATCTTTCCCATTTCCACATGGATCCTTCGCATTATCCATGCTGCTAATTTTCTTGGCATTGATATTCTTTGACCTCCTTGGTCGGATCAAGATCAACTCTTCAATTTGCACTATGACTCTGCAAAATGTGTTAACAACATCATTTGTTAGTCAATCTCAGAAATTCAAACAATTACTTACCAATTGCTTCTTGCAAGCATGAATGGTCAATGTGCCTTTCGTCGGGTTGGCTAAGTTTAGAAATTATGCTAATTAACACTCCTTCTTGTTGTAGTTTCCTTTATGCAATAATGACTGTCTCAGAGGAACGAAAGGGGTCAAGGGGGATTGCCCCCCCCTTTTTTTTTGTAATTCTTCCACTTTCGCACAATCTGGCGCATAAGTTCACGGACATTTTTCATTTTTCCAACACCTGCCATTTTTCGGAAAAAAAACTGTTGAATTTCCCCATTTCAGAGTAATTTAACTATTCTACCTGATCGAGGAATTCCCCCTTTTTCCTCTGATGTTTCGAAAAAATTCTCCAAGTTTTTGCGATACGTATCAACAACTTTTCCCGATTCCTTCCGATCGAACCATCCGCTGTGTCGAAAAAATTCCCAACTTTCATCCGATGACTCTTTCCGCTGCATCGAAAATATTTCAAACTTCCTTTCGATCGGTCTTTCCGCAGCGTCGGAAAAATTTACAAGTTTCTCTCGATAAATCCCTCTGCCATTGCAGAAAACTTTCTGAATTCCATCCAATTGAGCCTTCCGTTGCGTCGAAAAACTTCCAAGGTTTCTTCCGATGGATCCTTCCACTGCATCGGAAAAATTTCCAAGTTTCTTCCGATCTTGCTCAATCGATGCATCAATTTTTTTTTCCAAATTCTGTCGATTTTCCCATACTTAGAATTTTTTTTGTAAAATTCTCTTCTTTGTTTTCTTCTTCTTCTTCCACCGATATACAACGGCTTTCTTTACCATTGGTGAAATTCAGGTGGCTCCGTCCGCTGTGTCGGAGAAAACCAAACAACACAACCGACGAATCGGCTCGACTTCACTCAACTTTCCTTGCCGACACCGTCGCTTAAGCGCGTCGGCTTCCTTCATCACTTCTCACTAACACCGTTGACGCATTTCAGCTAAACTTCCTAGCACTATATCTACGGCACCATCGGCTCGACTCTTGGCACCCCAACCGACGTGTTGACTCATCTTTAATTATCTCAGCCGACACACATGAAGATAATTCACCACTTAGAAAAATTTAATTTTTCTTTGCCTACCTCTCTTTCCTTCTAAACACAGAGGTGTAATCCAACCTCTGTCCACTTCTCTTCATGGCCCATTGAGGCCCAAAGCTGCAACATGAGCTCTTATACCACACTGTCACATCCCCTCTCACCCGAGAGGATGCGACCCAAGTGTACTGCTATCAATCATTCCATTGGGCAATCTAACCCCCATGAACATAAACAATAAAATGCATTAAATATAAAACAATTACATATGCATAACACAATCTACAACAAAAGTGAAGACATTTTGTTCAACACATACATGTTGTTCATACTCATGAAACAAGCAACATTCATCCTGTTCAAGCATTTAACATGTTCATGATAATTTACGAAGAAAATACAATTGCAGAGTTAAATAAAAGAATACTCATCCTGAGAAGAAGCTTCCCTGTAACTAGCTATGTCGCTGCAACGTTCCACCCAACCATAGGCCAGTGTGCTCCTTAATCTATCAGCATCACTGCCACCCCCAAGCTGGGCCTGATTTCCACAAGGAACTAGGGGACACAATATTACATACAGCAAGGCCAAACACCCACAATCAAGCCAATAACCACGTCCAAACACAGTCATCCCACCAACGGATGGATTCTTGGACTTACTCAGTCAATCCAACACAAGGATGCACTACATAAAAAATACAAGTTCTGGGCTTGAAGGAAACATCATGGGATCCAAAAATCAGTAGTGTCAACTAAGGAAAAACAACCCCTGGCCCAAAATCGATTTCACCAAATGATTAATATCTCCATGTGGGTGTAAACGGCTCAACAACCACTCAAAAATTAGGGTCTCTTCTCCAATCCGCTATTCGTTTCCAATAGAGCGACTTCCAGCCATGGGAATATGGAAGCCAACTACAAAAGTGTACAGTGGGAAGACACAGGATGGACGACTGTGGAAAATGGAACTCCAGAGTGAAGAAATCACTCGCCTACGTGAGTGAAATTCACTGCCTGAGTGAATGAGAAAATGTCTGCACGTGAGTACATGAGGAAATTGCTACTTCCTGCGCATGAGGGAAAAATGAATGCCATCTCACCTTTGGGCATGTGTGTGGTCAAGGTTGATGGCTCTGCCAGATTTGATAGCTGCCCATGCCTCTCGAGATCCAAGGCAATAATTGCCCAACTAACTCTTGGAGAATTTAAATGGTTGGTGAGTAATCCAGGAAAGGTGGTTGGTAGCTGATGGGTTCTCCTCTTGACACTTGGCTTCTTCCCATTGGCTCAAGGTTAAACACCCCCCCCCTTATCCTAAAAAAATCATGCCCGCATCTCTTTGATGTTGCATTGACATAGCTAGTTGTGGGTATTTTATTGATTGCATATTTACATGATGTAGAAATTATATTGTGCCATCAACTAGCACAATAACCATCGACATCGATTTTAATTGCCGAAACGTAGAAAACTAAATCCATGGTGGGGCCTTTGCCTTAGGCTCCACACCATGATTTATTGACGCTATTTACATCATTTATAATTTAATGCAATTGGAGGTTGAAACCGGGGTATTACACTTTGGGGGGAACAAACTAGTGTGTCATTATTGTAAGTGTTGAGTTGTAGGTTGCTAGATCTTCTTTATGTGAGGATGACCATCCATTAGGGGTATGCCATCAAGCTATATCCACCATAGGGATTTTTTTTAATTTTTGGAAACTATGTTGTTCATGCCAGCAAGGAAATGTCATATATTCATGATTTCATCATATATAGGAGGCTATGTTACCTTGGTCCCTGTTAGCACTCAAATTTTATCCCTAGTTGTGGGAGGATAAGTCCAAGGTAACCACAAAACCAATCTTTCAGAGGAAAGTTGGCTTATTTCCTACCAGAGAGGGATCTCTCAATAAAGAAACAAGTTTTAATGGTAATAATGGCTAAAACAAGTGATCATTGGGCATGGAGTCTAATATGAAAAATAGTTAATGACAATGCTTTGCAATGGAATTCTTAATAGAGTCATGAAATTCACTCTTTTACAGCCAAATGTTGGTTGTATGGTGATAAGGAAGAATAAGAAACAATCCATTAACATGGGCATCAAAAGATGAATCTAGTGTCAACTTTAGAGGAAAATTGGTGAATGCTTGAAATTAAAGAACCAAAGCATAAGCATATGAATTCTGATTCATTATACACTTATTTAAGCATGATAAGATAAAAAAATGGAAAATATAAATAGGAAACACATTCAAATAAAGGAAAGATAGTACAGACTGGAAAATGAATTACACAAGAATCTCTGGTAGAAAACCTGCTTGGATTTACAATATTTTTATTAATCTTGAAGCTGTTTCTTACAAAATCAGTTCTTTCTCACGAGTTTCAACCCTCATTACATTTCAAAATGATGCTTAAATACATCAAAACTTCTCCTTGATATGCTAACTACCTACATGCTAAAAATAGGCGAATGTAACTTCCTTATTACATTTGTCACTTGACTCCTAACAAACTAATCCTTAAAAATCTATTACATTATTCAAAACAAAACTTGTCTTCAAATTGGATCGGGCCTTACAATGAACTCTTCACTGATGTAGTTTATATTTTGTCCTGCCAAATGTTTTTATTGTTTTCCATTGGTCTATAGATGGCAGTTCCAAATTTTCCATTTCCTTCACTAACTCTTAATTCCACATGATCTACATATGAGATAGGTGGCAACTGAGTACAAATTGTCCTGAATGTATTAATTAGCTCAAAATCCACTTCCAACTTGTCAATTATAATTTTTCTTGACAAAGATTGGGTCATGTCTTCAAATTTTCTATGATCCAATCTGAATCTAACCAGTAATGCCTGATACTCTGACTGGGGTAAATGTTTTCCATCTTCTCCCCAAAAGGAAGGAAAACCTTTCTGAAAAAGAGACACAAATAAGCCTTTAAAAATATTTATCTAATGCCACATTATATCAATCTTGGATTGAACTGTCTCAATATGCTGATGTTTTTTGACAACCTTTCTAGCCCACAGTAATCATTGTAATCCTGTCCTTGATGCCCATTATCCTTAAATATTCTTCAGACATAGTATTTAAGAAATTTGTTGTGTTTTTGGCTGTGTCCACTGGCATTTTATTCAAGCCTTCCTTTACAGCTATACAACTTTGTTTAGTTGCATTTATTACCATATCCTTCTCCTGAATATAGTTTAAGTATGGCCTGCTTTTAGCAGCTTCTGAAATTATCATATCCCAGATGAGATGTCTAGCTCCTCGCACTTGTAATTGTTTAGATATCTGCTTTACTAAATTCTCATTCTTATCTAGCAACTCTTTGTTTTTATTTTCCAATGCTTTCCTCTCTTCTTCTTTCTTCGTGACTGCATCAACCAAAATCTGATTTTGACTTTTTAAACCAATTATTTCTATGTCTCTTAGACTCACCTGTGACATAGCCTATACAATAGATTTAGTATTTGTCTCTGCAGTAAGTTGTGCTATTTTACTTCTTTCTTGTTTTTGTCTTCTTTCTCCTTTTCCATTTCATTCAGAACATCTATCTTTGCAATTAAGAAACCTTTTTCTTTTTCCCATTGATTTTTCTCTTTAGTAAGCTTAAATAGCTTTTCTTACTATCATTTAGTTCATGGGATAGCAATTCTTTCTCTTTTTCTAATTCTGTTAATTCAATATCCTGAATTAACTAGGTTGCAAGGATCTTCAACTTCTTCTTTAACAACCTAATGGTATTTTCCTTCTCAGCCAAAATATTTTGTGTCACCTCTCCTTTATTTGCTTCACTATCTATGGTCAACAAATCTCCCTGAAGCTTATTTTTTCGCTGCTGGTGTACCTTATTCTCCACCTTCTCTTGTCTCAGCTGATTTTGTGTTTTAGACAATATGGATTGCAACTTGGATACTTTTAGAGTAGCTTTCATCAATTCACTATAAATTTCTTCCCAAGTCTGTTTATGCAAGTGAATCATATCAAGCACTGGGATGGCCTTCAAGTTCAATCTCATCTCAATTATTCTATTCTTGGTAGCAACTGCTAAATTTAAAGTATTTATGATATGATCTTTAGCAATGACCAGTGAGACCTCTTTGCTTGATATATTCCTGACTTTTGAGTATAGTTTCAAGGATTATTTTGAAGAGATATCCTTGTCTTTCTTATACTTGTCGTACAAGTCAATTTTGGATCTAAATTTATCATTTGATGCTTATTGTACCTATGAAAACTCATATTCTTGTATTTCAAAGGCTGGGCCTCTGACCTTGTCTTTCTTTTTCTTATTTTCAGCTTCAACTACCTCTACTAATTCTCCTTCAGATTCAGTCCTTTATCTTTTAGATCTTTCTAAATTTTCTTTGTCTATTGTCTCCATGGCCTCTGAATGAGTTCTTTTACCTGCCATTTCTACTTTGCTTGGGGTGGGAATTATTATTGCTGTTGATTTCATTATAGCCAATGTATTTTCCTATAAAGCCTCTGTATCCTTCATCTATGTTTGATAGTCCATCCAATTAGATTTTCCAACTAATCCTTCCACTACCCGATGCTCAAATGCCTTGTTCTTGATCAAATGCCTCCTTTGTGAAATAATATGGTGTGGGTTGTAATTGATTGAGGTAGCTTTCTTAAAATTCATATCTTGTTGCAAACCTTCAACTACATGTAGTGCAACTTTAAGCTTGATAATGAATGGCCCAACTACCCATGGAAACTTAATCTCAGAATCCTTCTTAAAACGGATAAAATGCTCATTCTCCACAATCAACTTTTGTCTTATAAATTCCAAGTAAAAAATTCTAGGGGTCAAGAATGCTTGTAAGATATATGGTTCATGGACAAAACCATACACCTTGACTATAGTATGCTCTTTTTGTTAGAATTTTAACATTTAATCAATATGATCTAGGATCTTATCTGAGAGAACAACATGCACAACAATAATCAAAAGAGACAAGAGACACAAAGAGTTTTCCTCGGGGAAACCATAAAGGAGAAAACCCCGCAACTTTCTCAGAGATAGAATGAGCACCAATAGAAAAATAAAAACCCAAAAACACAAAGATGATCTCTGACAACTGTTCTCTCTCTCTCACTTGTGCAAGCTCCTCCTCTCTCACTCATGCGCTACAGTTGAGTGAGTGTGTTTCAAATAGAGAGTCTCACTTTCTATTTATACTTGTTTTCCACTTGACATTTACTCTATAGGGCTGACTTCTCTAGGAGAGTCTAATAACCCTAATACCCCTCAATTGTGGGGACTATTGCCCCAACTTACAACAGAGGGTTAAACTCAATGAATTTACATGACTTTATTATATTAATGACTCTCCTGATCGGAGGAACATCGGGGTACAAAGAAATACAATATAAAATATACAAGTGAATACATTCTGAAGTTACAAATACATCAACACTTTTAACAAAAACCATTCCCCCATTCTTCTATCAAGAGCAAACAACAAAGCCTCCTGCATCTTCAGCAGTACTCTAGGAAATCTATTCTGAAAGAATACTTTATACACTTCTAACATCAAAAGGTTCATATAGTTGAAAAAATCATTATCGATTTCTATGGTAGGTACCATCTGTGGGAGTTGCATGTTTTCCTCATTAAAAAATAGAAACATTCTAACTAGTGTTTATAGGAATTCTTCAATTGATGCAGACATCGCTTGTTCCTCTATCATGTATGGTACACGTATAGAAAAAAAAACCATAGCAGTATATCCTTCCCTAGATGGTTAATCTACTTAAATAAAATCACTCTTTTACCTCAGATTTGAATGCTCTAGTCTTCGTTCCACTACTCTTCATGCGATCTATAGTACCTACAAAGAAGCATCAGAAAACAAGATAACAAGATGAGAGTGTGGCTAGGGTTTTACCCCTAGCTTGTGCGAATGAACACCTACTAAGGAAAATGGATTCCTTAGTAGCAGTTCAATAAAATGTAAACTAAAAGCTATAACAGAAATAAAAACTAAATCTAAACATGTGCATGAAACAAACAACAAAATGTAAAGAATGGTTTTTTATTGATAATACCTCCAATGTGAAGGTTGGTGAAGCCCTTTACGCTGGTCCGAGTAGGTGGCTTCGAGCTTCAAGCTGCTCCTTCTCTTTCTCCAATGGTGGAAATGGGCCAAAAGGGGCTCTCAATGGTGAAAGTAGCTCAAGGGTGAGCTAGGGTTTCAAGAGCAATTTTGGCAGAGTCAGGATACTTGTGATTGTGGATGTGAAATAAGGGGTCTCCATCACTTATTTATAGTTTTTTAGTGGTGGAGTGATGGCCCATGGTTTTTGGAAACCATATGGTTTAGGGCAGCTTTTTAGGGTTTTTTCCTCTTTTCCTCTTTTTTCCTCATTATTTTATATTTTTTCTTCCCTTTTTGGGGATTTTGCTTTTTTAGAGGAATTTTGGATATTTTTGGAGGAAAACAGGGGTTTTTTGGCCTTTTGGAGGCATTTTAAATGGTTTTATGGGTTCTTAAGGGAAATATGGTAGGAAAATGGACAAATGAGCCATGTAATGGGGTAGATGAGGTAGTGAACACTTTTTGGGTGTTAACAGATTGCCCCTTGATGTGCGAGGGCAGGAGCTCATCGTATGGCCGATGGACATCATAAGTCATGCATGGTTTTCCTGGGGTGTGGAGAAGAGAAGAAACCAACTGAAACCCGGAACAATGATCTTGAACCAACTGCAAGGACTGAAAAGTACATAACCTCAATAATGGATGAGGAATCACCTGATCATATGGACGAGGCGGGCATTCCCATGCTCGTATCAGGAGATAACATAGTGATAACAATGGGGTCCAAAATATGGGGACCTAACATATAAATGGCCTCAAATGTTGAATGAGGAAGAGTCTCAATAAATGGATGAGGCGGGCATACCCATGCTCGTATCAAGATACATAAAAGTAACTGTGAGGCCCGAAAAGAAGGACCTATAGGATACATAGAAAACCATTGTGTATATCATAAGGGTCCAGAAGGGACACAAATCTAGAACATACTGCTGGGCTGACCATGTCTGAGCTGAACAACTGTTGCACTGAATGACAGTAGTGCTATTGAATGTGGTACCAAAGGAACTGATGAGCTGCTGGATCAGAGTGACAAGGGTCATACTCGCAATGGTACACTGAACTGGAACTGAACTGGGTACTCAAGGAAGCATGGAACTGGATGGATTCCGAATACAATCACCAATGCAGCTCGTAAATCCTTTGGGACATATAACTGGGCGTTCCGAAGTGACTCACCAATGTGCTAGAGTTGGGGGAAATCCGGGGTCTTTGACACATAATGGAAGGGATATACATCCTGCGTGATGCTCAATGATGCGATTAAGGTGCTGAAGTCGAGCATGTGAGAAACAACCATTCGGAGAGGCAATGATGACTACTCCCAAAATGGTCCGTAGGCACTCACCACAGATGGTGATGGGTCCAAGACGCAGGGACCTCTGGGTCTATCCTTTGGAATAGAGGGGGTGTCGTCGACAGAGGGAGACCTGCAACTATCAAGGCAATGATGTTTCCTTGACAGGAGCGTGTAGCTAGGGTTTTCGCCCTAGCTTGTACGAATGAGTACCTACTAAGGACAATGGATTCCTTAGTAGCAGTTCAATGATATTTGAATTAAAAGCTATAACTGAAATAAAAAAAACTAAATTTAAACAAGTTAATTAAGCAAAACAGTAGAAAGTAAATAACATGAAACAAAAACAGTAAATAGTAAATAATGATCTTTATTGATGTTACCTCCAATGTGGAGGTTGGTGAAGTCCGTTGCGCTGGTCCGATGTCGGTGGCTTCGAGCTTCAAGCTGCTTCTTCTCTTTCTCCAATGGTGGAAATGGGCCAAAAGGGGCTCTTACGGTGAAAGTAACTCAATGGTGAGCTAGGGTTTCAAGAGCAATTTTGGCAGAGGCAGGATACTTGTGATTGTGGATGTGAAATAGGGTGTCTCCATCGCTTATTTATAATTGGAAACCATGCGGTTTTAGGTTTAGGGTTTGCTGATTAGGGTTTCAGCTTTTTATGGTTTGCTGATTAGGGTTTCATCTTTTTAGGGTTTTTTCCTCTTTTTCCTCATTATTTTATATTTTTCTTCCCTTTTAGGGTTTTTTGCTATTTTTGGAGGAAAAAAGGGGTTTATGGCCTTTTTGGAGTTATTTTAAGCCTTTTGGAGACTTCTTAGATGGTTTCATGGGTTTTTGATGGAGATATAGTAGGAAAATGGACAAATGAGCCATATAATGGGGTAGATGAGGTAGTGAACCATTTTTGGGTGTTAACAGATTGCCCCCTGATGTGTGAGGGCAGGAGCTCATCGTATGGCCGATGGACATCATAAGTCATAATTGGTTTTCCTGGGGTGTGGAGAAGAGAAAGAACCAGCTGAAGTCCAGAACACCGATCTCGA
>LPNX010964324.1:484391-673329 GCA_001517045.1 Pseudotsuga menziesii
CCAGGGTCTTCGACAAATCATGGACTGGATATGAAACCTGCGCGATTCTCAATGATGCGATCAATGTGCTGAAGTCGAACATGTGAGAAACAACCATTCGGAGAGGCAATAATGATTCCTCCCGAAATGGTCTGTAGGCACGCACCACAGATGGTGATGTGTCCAAGGCGCAGGGACCTCTAGGTCTATCTTCTGGAATAAAGGAGTTGTCATCGACAGAGGGAGACCAGCAACTGTCAAGGCAATGATGTTTACTTGACAGGAGCGTGAGGTGAAAAACCGAACTGTGATAGTACTGATGGTAAGAGTGATAAACTAGTGGGACTAACTGGGCAAGTAGAGTGGGTGGACTCAAACTTCCTTTGTTCAGAGTATGATGGCGGGGATGATCGAGCAGCATATGAAACTGACTGGGGGGAAAGGGATCATAGCTATATAGGGTCTGAGGGGGACTGGGCTGAGGGAGACTGAAGCTGTGGTAAAATGATGGGAGACTGTAGAATACTCTGAACAAAGGCGACCTTATCTGGGGTGCTGCCGAGAGGATTGATCATAGCGCCAAGAGACGCGGGGGAACTTAAAAATGGTACTGTCCTGTGGATTTTACGAGCCCAGGACAGTTCATGCTCGTGGTTGCTTTCAATTTTAAGGAGTCTGAAAGCAAATAAGAAGACTCTGAATTGATGGAATGGTACTGTCGTGTGGATTTTACGAGCCCAGGACAGTACATGCTCGTGGTTGCTTTCAATTTTAAGGAGTCTGAAAGCAAATAAGAAGACTCTGAATTAATGGCCAGGTAAGGAGGAAGTGTTCAATCAAGGAATATTTATGATGACCAGGACTGAGGGTGGGGGGGAACACTAGTGGGCCTCCTTGTGGGGTGAATGAATGGTGGCAAAATAACGAAACATTTGCAGTATGACAGGAGTGGATGGCTCATGAAAAAAGTGTGGAACAATCTGATGGTGGCAGATGTGGCGAGCAAATCGAGGCAGCAAGGTGTCGGGGCACAATGTTGAAACAGTGCCAAGTGAGAGCGATAAATGATCTCAAGCATCATCACGAGCCCGGAAAAATGAATCCGGCGATATCAACAGTGTGAAAAATGGAGAACGGCCGAAGTGGTGCATAAACCGAGGCGACTAGTGGTGTCTAAAAAGGGATGAAAAATTGACGTAGAAAAAATGATGCAACAAGGTGACCATCGTGACGGTCTCGTCGTGCTGATTCCAAAAGTGTAGCTAGGGATGAATGGGACGTTGTTTCTGACGAACGGGGGGTACATCAGGCCATGTGTCATCAAATTGGTTGACGAGGGAGTAGTGACCGAAGAGATCATATAAATGGTATGAACCACTTTGGAAGGGGAAGAAACCGGGGAATGGATTTCCTCAATGGTGAGGGGTGCCGTCTCAAGATCCAGATTGTTCATCTCAAAGAGAGTGGTATGGACCTCTTCGGAAAGGGAAGAGACTGGGGAATGGATTTCCTCAATGGTGAGGGGTGCCGTCTCAAGATCCAGATTGTTCATCTCAAAGAGAGCTAGTCTGTACTTGGGGAGATCGGGACAGTGATGTGAGTAATGTCCGTAGACACCGCATAAGGCACAGGATTGGTTAGTGCGCAGGGATTTGTCGCGAGGCATAGGGGTTGGATCTAGATGGACAACCGGGATGGTGGGGTCATCGTCGAGCATTTGCATGTACTTATTTAATGCTGGTAACTGAGGACATAGGTGAGTCGCATGGCCCATGGCCCAACTCATCGCATAGCGCGCATTTGGGAGGAGCACGAAACACAGGGGGGTTTTTGACTGTCTTAGCAGGTTAGGACGGTTTTGCCAGCCAGCTGGACGGGGACATTGGTCAATAGGCCTTGTGGTTGAGCTGAACGGCTGTCATAGGCTCGCAACGCAGTAGAGGACTGCTGGAGAGGGGGGGATCCCATTTTCTGCCAGATGGAGATGGGCATGACACATGTAGAGGCACCTTCATCAATAATGCATCGATGGACGACAAAATTACGAATGGAGACAGAAACTTGGAATGATAAATTGGAAGGCAGGCGGGGTTCGGATTGGTCCAAATCAAATGCCATTAACTGTGAATCATTTGGATCGATAGCTCCAATGGCTGAGATTAAAGTATTACGCTGCGAAGGGCAGTTTTTCAAGACTTCTAACACAGACATGGCTGCGGGGGATTGGGCTAAATCATCGACAATGTTGTAGTTAGACGTAGCCCGCGCATTGGGGTTGTTGTTGATACGGCGAAGTGGGAAACATGCTGTTTTGGGAGCTCCATCTAGTGGAGGTGGAGGTATACGTAACGCTTGATCAGTGGGATGAGCGTTAGCGGGGTTATTGGCAGGAGGAGCTTCCGGGGTGGAGCCATATTGGTTCCGCCGAGTGTGGAGGTTGACCTCATCGGAGGACATCATCAACAGATTGTGGGTACCTGAGTCAAATATGGGTTGATCAGGAGCCGCGTAAGTGATTTGTTGGATGGGCGCATTAGCTGGAGGTGGAGCCGATGGTTCAGTGTTCACTAAGCCTTGGTTTGGTAAGGGGTTTTGTAGCACCAAAGGTGGCTGCTGAGGTTGTGGGGGATTGGGTGGTGCTTGAGGAGCCGCCTGTCCTTGGCGTAGTCTATCAGTAGCCAAAAGTTGTTGAACTCGCTCCATAAGTGGACAAAAATGTGTGTAGTGGCCATAGACCCCGCAAACAGAACAAGGATAGTTTGTTCACAAATTAGGGTTTTTAGGCTGTTTGGGCGGGCGATCAGGGTTTTGGTTGGTAGGGGCCGCGTTAGCGGGGGGATTAGGGTGTTGACCAGCTTGCTCGGTCTGTTGGTTGTTCCCACGGTTGCGGCCTCTGGCGCGGTTTTGTTGGCCCTGGTTGCGTTGGTTGTTTTGGTTTAGCGGCGGGTTTTCTTGGGCGTAAACCTACCCTTGGGTAGTAGGTGGATTCTGAGTCTGCGCAGGTGCGGGAGTGGGCTGCGGTGGATAATATGGAGGTGGAGGCTGCACTGGTGCAGCTACTTGAGGGGGTTGTTGATAGTGCTGTGGAGCGGGTTGTGGGTTTTCCGCAGGGGCTGGCTGTGGCTGATAATAATGAGGTTGGGCTTGTGGTGGTGCAAGAGCTGGTGCAGCCTGCTGATGATAGTAGGGCTGAGGTGCGATTGGGGGGGCGTAAGCTGAGGTCATATGGCTGAAACACTGAGGTGGACAGGAGGGTCCATGGGAATGGTGTTGATGTGGCATTTGAGCATATGAGTTGGTTGCTCCGGACTGTGATGTAGCTCGCGAAGGTTCAGGGCCAGGGGGGGGACGGGCTATGGAAAATGGCTGAGGCTGCGAAGAGAGACGGCCAATGATGCCGTCGGCAGCGTGGGATGCCCCCGGTGCATCGTGCTGGGAGGGATCGCCGCGAGGGGCGTCAGGTATGATGGTATAAAGATAACCCGACTGGGCGTAAATGAGATCGAACTGCTGGGCTTTAAGGATAGCCTCTTCCTCCGACTGGGGTCTTTCGGTTGCCACGTCCTTAGCAATGAGCGGAAGGTGGGATTTGAGGAACCAATCTAGGAAAATTCGGTCATCTAACTTGATTTTGCATAGGCTACGGCGTCGCCGCCATTCGTGAATGTGGTCTGTGATGTGGGTAGCCGTGTTCTGTCTGCAAGATAGGAGGATCTCAACGCCCGTGTCATAGCGGACAGGTAACTGGAAGAACTGTAGGAAGGTCGAGGCAAGGGACGTAAAGGTGACATGGGTTCCATGGGGTTGCTCGATATACCATTTGGCAGCAGAGCCAGTGAAAGTGCGCTGTAATAAACGGAGGCGAATGGAGTCGTCTACTATGGAATTTGAGGAACACCATAGATGGAAGGACATGATATGGTTCTGTGGGTCCTCACCTGCCTTACCCTCGAACTTAGGGATGTCAGAGGGGAGCTTGGTAGGCATGTGGGGCCACGCAGGGTCGTGTCGGATGGGGTCATTGGTTAATTTGGCTAGGTCAGGTAGGTTGAGGCTAGCCATGTATGGCAAATTGGACGAAAGGTGTGACACAGTTGTGGGTTGGATCAAGCTGGGGCCCATGCCCCCAAGTGGAGGGGTTGTGTGAGGGAGGTTACCCCCAAGTGGGGGAACTAAGGTGGTATGGGATGGTCCTGCACCGACATGGGTAGTATGAACCACTAATGGAGTGGGAATAGGTATTCCCGCCGTGGGAATAGGTACGGTGAGGGGAACAGTAGATGGGCCTCCTGTGGAGGGCATACCCATGATAGGTGTGACAACTGGTGTAGTGGTGGATGTGCCACCAACAGTCCCTCCCATTAAGGGAGTGGGATTCACGCCAGCCATGGGGCTAGTAGGAGCGGTGTAAAGGGAGTTCTCGGATTCAGGCTCTGAGTCTGAGGTAAAATAAGGGGCGTCAGAATCTGGTGACGGAGTCCTATGCCGCTGACGAGTGGAGTCAAGTGACAAGGCTCGAGATCGACGATGAGTGGTATCAAGTGATTCGTGCTGTGGGGGTTAGCCTCTGAGGTGCCGAGAATGTCTCGGGGAAGCTATGGTGATAAATGATGTCAAATCTCTGTGAGTTGAGGTAACTACAAAAAGGCTAAAAAAACCCTAATGCAACCGAGTGTGTAGAAGGAGAGCTCAAAAAATAGGGCACTCAGGCCAACAATCAACTCAAAATTCCCACTGTAACAGCTGTGCTACAAATAGGCGGAGTGTTCAACAAAAATGGTTAGAATACCAACAAGCAACAGGTTTGCTAAAAATAGAAAATGGTGGACTCACTAGACCAAAAGGAGGTAAGGGAGCATGCAAACACTTAACTAGTAGTATTATGACTCAACTAGACATATCCTCTGCAAGGTGATGAAATCCAAGTCAGACAATATGGATAGGAAAGCCAAGTGGCTAAAGTATCCCCCTACCAGGAGGGACACCGGGTAGTCAAATCCTAGAAGAATGGCAACTAAGATACCCCGTTCATGACACGTCCAGAAAGGTAAATCTGCCTCTTGGTCCTTTAACCGCAATATTCCCTATACAGGGATATTCCGAGAACTGCGAAAGGTAGCCCTTCAGTTACTGAATGGAGTTCGGTATTCCACTCAGACCTCAGGAACCAATCTCACGACTTCAACCTCCTAAGGGAGAGGCCTTCTGATAATCTGGTTGTGACCGTGTCAAAAAATACTAGGGGATTTTGGTTCCCTAAAGGACAACAACTATGTCTCAAGTGTAAATAACCAAGGGGCGTTATTGGAAGCCTATCCCCTTGATCCTACCTAACTACAAAAATTCTTTTGTGTTCCCCAAGTGGGGTTAGAATGTTGGTTGAGTTAAGTAGTTTTTTAAGTCTCACTTGATTTAGGTGACAGATTGTGTGCTTGTGAGGTTATGAACCCAAAAGAGAAGTGCCAGGGCAACTTCTGAAATAACAATATAATTGAATGAAACAATTTATACCATGCAAAATTTATCTGAATAAACAATGCTAAATTTTTTTAAACAATTCTGTAAACATGGGACAGAAAGGCTGTAGGGCTGCAGGTGGGACAGATGGCTGTGCAAGTGCAGGAAATATGGAAGCAAAGTGACTGGGTTCAGGGGCGGCAACAAGTGCAAAAATTAGACCGCGGATCGTGGGTATGGGGCGAAATCACGCGGTCGGACCGCGGGTATGAAGGCAACAGTCGCGCGTAGGTCGCAGGTTTCTAGCTAACAGCGGCGCTCGGACCGCGGGTTTCACATAAACAGGTGCGGTCGGGACGCAGGTTTTTAGCTAACAGCGGCGGTCGAACCACGGGTTGGAAGGCAACAGTCACGCTCAGGTTGTAGGTTTCTGGCGAACAGCGGCGCTCGGACCGTGGGTTGGAAGGCAACAGTCGCGAGCAGGTCGCAGGTTCTTGGATAACAGCGGCGGTTGGACCGCGGGTTTGAAGTAAACAGGTGCGGTCGGGACGCGACTGTGGAGAGAAAAATAGCGATGTACGGAGGCCGAAAACGACAGCCGAAAGTACAAAACGGAAAATGACAAGTAAAAATTAAAAAATCCAGCGGAGTCGCCAAAATTGTAGCTAGGGTTTTCGCCCTAGCTTGTACGAATGAGTACCTACTAAGGACAATGGATTCCTTAGTAGCAGTTCAATGATATTTGAATTAAAAGCTATAACTGAAATAAAAAAAACTAAATTTAAACAAGTTAATTAAGCAAAACAGTAGAAAGTAAATAACATGAAACAAAAACAATAAATAGTAAATAATGATCTTTATTGATGTTACCTCCAATGTGGAGGTTGGTGAAGTCCGTTGCGCTGGTCCGATGTCGGTGGCTTCGAGCTTCAAGCTGCTTCTTCTCTTTCTCCAATGGTGGAAATGGGCCAAAAGGGGCTCTTACGGTGAAAGTAACTCGATGGTGAGCTAGGGTTTCAAGAGCAATTTTGGCAGAGGCAGGATACTTGTGATTGTGGATGTGAAATAAGGTGTCTCCATCGCTTATTTATAATTGGAAACCATGCGGTTTTAGGTTTAGGGTTTGCTGATTAGGGTTTCATCTTTTTAGGGTTTGCTGATTAGGGTTTCAACTTTTTAGGGTTTTTTCCTCTTTTTCCTCATTATTTTATATTTTTCTTCCCTTTTAGGGTTTTTTGCTATTTTTGGAGGAAAAAAGGGGTTTATGGCCTTTTTGGAGTTATTTTAAGCCTTTTGGAGACTTCTTAGATGGTTTCATGGGTTTTTGATGGAGATATAGTAGGAAAATGGACAAATGAGCCATATAATGGGGTAGA
Source organism: Pseudotsuga menziesii (assembly GCA_001517045.1). NCBI lineage: Eukaryota > Viridiplantae > Streptophyta > Pinopsida > Pinales > Pinaceae > Pseudotsuga > Pseudotsuga menziesii. The sequence continues at coordinate 491,204 of LPNX010964324.1, forward strand.
TGAGGTAGTGAACCATTTTTGGGTGTTAACAGAGCGCGAGGTGCAAAAACCGAAATGTGATAGTACTGATGGCAGGGTTGGTAAACTGGGGTAAATAATTGGGCAAGTAGAGTGGGTGGAATCAAACTTCCTTTGTTCAGAGTATGATGGCGGGGATGATCGGGCAACATATGAAACTGACTGGTGGTAAAGGGATCATAGCTGTATGGGATCTGGGAGGTTGACTGGGCTGAGGGAGACTCAATGCTGTGGTCAAATGGCAGGAGACTGCAGAACACTCTGAACAAAGGCGACCTGATTGGGGGTGCTGCCTAGAGGATCGATCATAGTGCCAGAAGGCGCGGGGGGACTTCTTCATATGTTAGGGAACTAGAAGAAGTGTGTATATAATATGGTACTGTCATGTGGATTTTCCGAGCCCAGGACAGTTCATGCTCATGGTTTCTTTCAATTTTAAGGAGTCTGAAAGCAAATAAGAAGACTCTGAAGTAGTGAAATGGTACTGTCGTGTGGATTTACGAGCCCAGGACAGTTCATGCTCATGGTTGCTTTCAATTTTAAGGAGTCTGAAAGCAAATAAGAAGACTCTGAATTAATGGAATGGTACTGTCGTGTGGATTTACGAGCCCAGGACAGTTCTTGCTCATGGTTGCTTTCAATTTTAAGGAGTCTGAAAGCAAATAAGAAGACGCTGAATAAATGGAATGGTACTGTCGTGTGGATTTACGAGCCCAGGACAGTTCTTGCTCATGGTTGCTTTCAATTTTAAGGAGTCTGAAAGCAAATAAGAAGACTCTGAATTGATAGAATGGTAAGGCAAGGAGGAAGCGTTCAATCAAGGAACATTTATGATGACCAGGAACGAGGGTGGGGGGGAACACTGGTGGGCCTCCTTGCGGGGTGAACGAATGGTGGCAAAATAACGGAACATTTGCAGTATGACAGGAGTGGATGGCTCATGTAAAAAGTATGGAACAATCTGATGGCGGCTGATGTGGCGCGTACATTGAGGCAGCAAGATGTCGGGACACAATGCTGAAATTGTACCAGAGCGAGAAATGATCTCAAGCATCATCACGAGCTCGGAAAAATGAATCCGGCGATATAAAAAGTTTTAAAAACGGAGAGCGGTCAAAGTGGCGCGCAAATCGAGGCGACTAGCGGTGTCTAAAAAATGGGCAAAAAATGACGTAGAAAAAATAATGCAACGAGGTGACCATCATGACGGTCTCGTCGTGCTGATTCCAATGGTGGAAATGGTTCGGAGAACAGACTCCGTATGGGTTTAGAATGGCCAAAACAAGAACAAAGTCAACGGACTATAAATAGTAAGTGGGCCCAACATGACAAGTGTCATTTGTAGTATTTGACTTTGACTCGTGATCAGAGTGGACCAGAGCTGAGGTGGCATTTCTGGACGATCCGATCGGCCGTTTTTAGATTCGGGAGATACATGTATTCTGTCAAACTCATACCTGTTTTGTAATTGGGTTCGGGGGGAGGGTAGTGGGTCCCAGGGTACCGTTTGTGCGGTCCACGTGGGTGGACCTTGGGTTTTGGTCGGACAACCATGGTTAGGGACCGCGACTTTCGGTCGGACAGCCGTGGTTAGGGACCGCGACTGCAGGCCTGACAGCTGCGGTCGGGTACCGCGACTGTAGGCCAAACAGCCGCGGTTGGAAACCGCGGGTTTAGGCCTGACATTCGTGGCTAGGAACCGCGACTGTAGGCCTGACAGCCGCGGTCGAAAACCGCGGGTTAGGGCTTGACAGTCGCGGTTTTGGACCGCGCTAGTCGGGTTTTGGCGGGGGAAGGGGAAGGACTATTTGTTTGACATGAGTCTGATGAGTCTTCTTTGTTTGATTGACAGGATGTCGCAGATTTAGTGGAGAGAGCGGGAGATACCGGATGAGCTTATGACCATCGTCCGAGAGGACCGCCGGGTGCGATCTATGCTGGGGATATTCGGACTGCTGAAGTTCGCTCAGGTGCCTATGATGCGGTCAGCAGGATTGCTGCTGAACCGACTAGTTAGTTTCTGGGAGCCAGACACACAGGCTTTCCGAGTGCAGGGTGAGAGGGTGGACCTCACCCTAACTGATGTATACTTCTTGACGGGGCTGCCCTGTCTGGGTAGGGTGGCAGATATACAGCCGCGGGTATCCGCATACCTAGATATGGATGACATGTTGGAGCGGTTCTATGGGCCAGAGGCTTGGGTGCATAGGAATGTACTTCTGGTGAGAGACTTACAGAAGCTGGCAGTGCAGGCCATGGCAGCATGCGTGGTGCGTGTCTTGGGGTCCCAATCACCGGAGAGGGTATCTGGTGGCCAGATGCAGCTGGTAGAGCGCGTACTGGACGGTGTGTACTACGTGTGGGGCCAGATGTTCCTTACCTGCGTGTAGCGGCAGCTGACAGCAGTGAAGGAATATGGCAAGGGGTTTTGCTATGGTTCCTTCTTATGTGCATTTTTTATGGAGCGGGTACCCACGTTGCGGCCGCGGGTGCCGATCAGAGCAGGAGGCGTGTAGGAGCCGCGGATGGTGCGGTGGGGCGAGATGATGCGCCGCCGTGGTGGCGGTGATGTTGGTAGGTACTTCACGCAGGAGTTGTACCTGCAGTGGCTCCAGTTACTGTTGATGCTCGATGACTATCCATACAGAGATATGGATTATACCGGGGATCCAGAGGCACCACGGCCACTGGGACAGGCATGGGGACCTGATGGTACGTATGGTTTAATTGCATTGTCAAGTTTTATATATGATGGTTGATTGATATATTGTTACTGACAAATGGGTGATCTGCAGATGTGGGCCCGAGGCCGCCGCCAGGGTATGTGGCGCGGAGGGGGATTGTGGCCGTTCCAGCTCTGCCTGGGCGGGGGGAGGTGCGGCGCCGAGATGCAGAGGGGACGCTCGAGTCTGTACAGGCGTTACTAGACCGTTTGTTGGTGGGGGTGACCGACGAGGGGTGGCGGGACCTTGATCCGGACATGGTTCAGGAGTGCATGAGGGCGCCCCGGGATTTCAGATCTATTGCAATCCGGGTGGCACTCTTGGCGGATAAGGCACGGGCACAGGAGACCGTGGGGGATGAGGATTTGCTGGAGGAGGAGCGAGGGGAGGATTTAGAGGCGGTAGATACTGGCAGTGACGCAGGGTATGACTCTCCTTAGGGAGTGCAGGGGACTCCCCCCCGAGTTTTGTAGCTACGGCATGTATTTTTATGAGGTTTTAGGGATGTACATACATTTTTTGTATAGCTGAGTACAGGGGTACTCAGGACATGTATAGCACTGTGACATGTATTTTTTATATATATCTATATACGCACATGGATGCACCTTTTTGTGATGTTGTCTTAGTTGTACGCACGTGGATGCGCTTTATGATGTGTTATATGCTTGTATTGCACATGGATGCAAGTGGTTTAGGATGTTGGGCACGTGGATTCCCCTTGTGTATTTTATGTGATGCGACATGACATATGTATGATTAGGCACGTGGATGACCCTATGGATGCAAATGTGGTTTTATGGTTTACGTTCATGGATGCAAATGTTAATGCAATGCAGTCTCTCCTTTTTTTTTGGGGGGGGGAGATGCTGTGGGATAATGATGCATGATGGAGGTGTTACATGGTGTGATTGATATGCCAATCTAGGATGTTATTTGCCATTTGATCTACGACAATATTTTGAGCTCTTGGGACATGTGTGAATGTGATGGATTCGAACTGTCGGCTGAGTTGTTTTGTACACAGGAATTTTCTAAATAGGCAGGGATCACGCACCTGGTAGCAGTTGTTGAGCTGGGAGACAAGTAGCTGGGAGTCCAGGAACACATGAAGGTGACATATGCCCATCTGGAGGGCAGTAGTCAAGAGACTGGTCACAGCATCATACTCCGCCTGGTTATTGGTCGCGACGCCTATACATATTCCGTCAAGGTGAATCAGTTCGTTGGAAGGGGAATATAAGACCCATGCTGCAGAAGCCAGGTTGGGAGACCAGCGGCTTGCTCCATCAGCGAAGCCAATGTAACAAGGTGGAAGATGGTCCATCTGTGGGCATGCAAAAAACGATGAGTGTGAGATTATGGTAAAAAGGGTGAAAAACAAAAAGAGAGCAAACTGTACAATGCGGACCAATGAGGTTGCGGTTTCAGTTATGGGTAGAAACGTTTAAGATACAACCCATTACGGGGGTTGCGTAAAAGGTGGCCTTTAGAATCGGCTAAAATGTATGCTCCCTTGCCGAGGCAAGTCTTCACAATGTAAGGGCCTTGCCACATGGACTCAAACTTTCCTTTACCGGTTTTGTCGTGGGCTTGGTCATAGGTGAGGATGAGGTCCCCTTCGTGGAAAGGAGGGTGAACATGTTTGCCATAACCGGCTTTGGATCGGTTTTTGGCAGCTTCAATGTTTTGGAGAGTGGCACGACGATCTTCATCGGCTTGTTCGAGGGATAGCAGACATTGCTCAAGGGGGGAGGTATCGGGGAGAAGTTCAACGACGATATGTAAGGCAGGTATTTGACACTCGATGGGGAGGACAGATTCAACACCATGAACTAGATGAAAAGGGGCAAAACCAGTGGCGGTCTTGGTGGAGGTACAGTAAGCCCATAAGGCAAGGAATAGCATATGGTGCCAATTGGACTTATGCCGGTCAACAGTGCGTTGGAGTATGGTTTTCAGGATTTTGTTAACAGCTTCTACTTGACCATTCCCTTGAGGGTAGTAAGCAGAGGAAAATTGGTGTTCAAACTGGAGGAGGGTGGATAACTCGCGCCACACGGAATCTTCAAAGTGTGAGCCATGGTCTGAGACCAACTATTTAGGGAACCTGAATCGAGTGATAACATGGTTGAAAAAAAAACGGGCAGCAGTGTCAGCGGTACAGTTGAAGGTGGGCATGGCTTCCGCCCATTTGGTGAAGTAATCGACGGCGACAATGATATACTTATGGCCATTCGCAGATGGGGGTCGACACTCCATGAAGTCGATGGCCCACTTACAAAAGGGACCGACGGTGACGACTGGGTGTAATGGAGCAGGTGGTGTCCGGGCCTTGGGGGCAAAAAGTTGGTAGTTATGGCAATGCTTGACTGCAGTGATGCAGTCGGTGAAAAGGGTGGGCCAGAAGTATCCGGCGCGGACGACCTTTTGGGCAGTGGCCATTCCGGAGAAATGGCTACCGCAGGCACCGCTATGACAATCATTAAGAGCCTGTTCAGCTTCCTCGTGTGTAAGGCAACGACGAAGAATTGTGTCAACCCCTCGCCGGTAGAGGACGTCTCCTAGGAGAAGGTAGCGAGAGGCCTGGTGACGGATACGACGACGTCCATTATGAGTGACTGTGGTTCGGAACTTCTGCGTGCGCAGGTATAACAAGACATCACCGTACCACGGGTCATCAGACGAGATAGTGAACAAGTGATTGTTGGGTAACTCATCGGAAATAGGTGGGGCCGGGAGAAAGGAAGGGAGATCAGTGATGAGCTGGGCAAGTGTGAGGGCTTTAGTGCTCTTAGGTGTTCGGAACGTGAGGTCATATTCCTGGAGGATAATGACCCATTTAGCCACACGACCTTGCAGGAGCCGCCGGTTTAGGAGATATACCATGGGGTTAGAATCGGCAACAACTGTGGTATGACTAAGTAAAATGTAGTGTCGCAATTTTTGGATGGAAAAGACCACAGCTAGGGCTAGTCTCTCCTCATATGGGTAACGTAGGGGTGGGCCGGACAAGGTTTGGCTGACGTAGTAAATGACATGCTCTTGGTGTGAGGTGTCTTCTTGAACCAAGACTCCAGACACAACATGCTCAGATGCCGAGACGTAGAGGATGAAGTCCTGAGAGAAATCCAGAGGGGAGATCAAGGGGGCTTGTGTGAGAGCTTTCTTGAGGGCTTCGAATGCAGCTTCTGCTTGCTCATCCTAGACAAAGGGTATATGGGTACGGAGCAGGCGCAAGAAACCGTGAACGGTTGTGGCGTAATCAGGAACGAAGCGTCGAAGGAAATTGGATCGCCCTTGGAGACTTTGGAGTTGCCGGAGCATTCGAGGAGAGGGAAGGTCTAAGATGGCTTGGACTTTCAGGGGATCAACAGTAATTCCTTTCTGAGAAACAATGAAACCTAACAATCGGCTTGCCGGAACGCAAAAGACGCACTTGTACGGGTTCAAGCGGATCTGATATTTGCGACAATGCAGAAAAACTTGCCGAAGGTCGTTAAGGTGGTCTGATCGTTTTCTGGAACGAGCTGTAAGGTCATCAAGGTAGACGAGCAGGATATGGACCAAATCATGAAAGCAATAGGTCATGGCTCGCTGGAATGTGGCACTAGCATTTTTTAGGCCAAAAGGCATGACGCGATAGGCAAAGGTGCCCCATGGGGTAGTAAAGGCAGTTTTGTACTGGTCTTCCTTTCAGATTTGGATTTGATTGTATCCGAAAAAACCGTCCATGAACGAGAGGACTTCATGCCCCGCACACGCATCGATGAGCTGGTCAATAAATGGCGCAGGGAAATTGTCTTTGGGACAGGCGCGGTTTAAATCTCGGAAATCAGTGCATACTCTAAGGGTACCTTGTTTTTTGTTAACGGGAACATGGTTTGAAACCCAGGTGGTATATGCAATAGGATAAATGAATCCTGCCGTGCGAAGTTTCTCAATCTCTGCTTTGACAGCTGGGAGTTTTGAGGGATGAATGGGACGCTGTTTCTGATGAATGGGGGGTACATCAGGCCATGTGTCAATGTGGTGCTCTATAATGGCAGGGTCAAGACTGGGCATTTCAGTATAGGACCAGGAAAAGACATCACAGAATTCTCTGAAGAGTTTGTTGTATTCCTCAATTTCTTGCTTACTGCAAGAGGCTCCTAAAGTGATGAGTTCGGGGGTGCTTCCTGGGGCCGCGATATAAATTTGGATGACAGGTGAGATGTTGTCCATGTTACCCTCTTCGAAGGCGTCAGGAGCAGGAATAGGGTCCTTGAACCAGTCAACCTTGTGGGGAAGGAAGTCTTTGGATTCAACGACAAATTGGGTAGCAGTGTTAGAGAAGGATACCTCTGGGAGGAAGTAGGAACGATGGTGCATGTCAGCCCAGGGATAATCCGGGGCAGTGAGAGCCTCGAGAATCGCCTCATCAGTACGGAATGTTTGTGTCGTCAAGTCGGTTGACAAGGGAGTAGTGACGGAAGAGATCATATATATGGTATTAACCTCTTCGGAAGAGGAAGAGACCAGGGGGTGGATTTCCTCAATGGTGAGTGGTGCCGTCTCAAGATCTAGATTGTTCATCTCAAAGAGAGCTGCTCTGTAATCGGGGAGATCGGGATAGTGATTCGTGTAATGCCCATAGATACCGCATATGGCACAGGAGTGGTTAGTGCGCAGGGACTTGTCGCGAGGCGTAGGGGTTGGATCAAGGTAGACAACCGGGATAGTGGGGTCGTTGTCAAGCGTTTGCATGTGTTCCTGTAGTGCCGGTAACTGAGGACATTGGTGAGTCGCATGGCCCAACTCATCGCACAGCGAGCATTTGGGAGGAGCACGAAACGTAGGGGGTTTTTTTACTGTCTTGGGAGGTGGGACAGCAGAGTAAGGTTGGGGGCCTCTGCCCCCAGTTGGTTTGGTAGCAGGAAGGGGGGGTTCGTGGAGGATGACGGGGTAGTGACACCGGGAGGTGGTTGACAATTAGTGACAATGGGTTGCACCGGTTGCAGGATGACATCTGGTGTCGGTGGGGGAACGGGAGGCGAAAGATACCAAACGGGTAATCCTAATGTTAACCCCGGGAGGCTGAGGGTAGCCATGACTAGGGCGCTAACTACTCCTGAGGGGGGGAAGAGGAAAGGAATGGTATGGATGGGTGTAGCACCAATGTGACTAGGGACTAAAGGGGGTTTAGGTAACAAGGGTGGTTGATTAGTAGGAGTTTGCGTGGTATGGGACAGGGTACATAGGTCAGACACGTCAGTGTCGGGCGACGGGGGTGGAATAGATTGGAAGGTCGAGGTCATTGGCGCATCTGAGTAAACTCTGGGCCCTATAGAGGAAACAAATGAGGTGGTGGCACCCGAAACAGGTTTTTCAATCATGGGGAGAACATTTTCGGGTGCCGCGGGGGCATTGGGATCATGGTAGGTGAGTTGGTCAACCTTGACCACGCGTCCCTCATGGGGGAACATCATGGTACAAAAAATGGTAGAAGCAACCGCCCGCATGGCATACATGTAGCTGCGGCCAAGTAAAAGGTTATAATCAAGCAGTGCATTAATAACCTCGATGTTTATGAGGACGGTTTTGCCCGCCAGCTGGATGGGGACGTTAGCTAATAGGCCTTGTGGTTGAGCCGAACGGCCGTCGTAGGCTCGCAACGCAGTAGAGGACTGCTGGAGAGGGGGGGATCCCATTTTCTGCCAGATGGAGGTGGGCATGACACATGTAGAGGCACCTTCATCAATAATGCATCGATGGACGACAAAATTCCGAATGGAAACAGAAACTTGGAATGCTAAAGTGGAAGGCAGGCGGGGTTCGGATTGGGCCAAATCGAATGCCATTAAAATCGAATCATTTGGATCGATAGCCCCAATGGCTGAGAGTAAATTCTTGCGCTGCGAAGGGCATTTTTTTAAGACTTCTAACGCAGACATGGATGCGGGGGATTGGGCTAAGTCATCGACAATGTTGTAGTTTGACGCAGCCCGCGCGTTGGGGTTATTGTTGATATGGCGAAGTGGGAAACGAGGTGCTTTGGGAGCGCCATCTAGTGGAGGTGGAGGTATGCGTAACGCCTGATCAGTGGGATGAGCGTTAGTGGGTTTATCGGCGGGAGGGGCTTCAGGGGTGGAGCCATATTGGTTCCGCCGAGTCTGGAGGTTGACCTCATCGGAGGACATCATCAACAAGTGGTGGGTACCTGAGTCAAACATGGGTTAATTAGGAGCAGCGTAAGTGATTTGTTGTTGGTTTGGCGCGTTGGCTTGAGGGGGAGCCAAAGGTTCAGTGTTTACTACGCCTTGGTTTGGTAAGGGGTTTTGCAGCACCAAAGGTGGCTGCTGAGGTTGTGGGGGGTTGGGTGGTGCTTGAGGAGCCGCATGCCCTTGGCGTTGTGCATCAGCAGCCCAAAGTTTCCGAACTCACTCCATGTGTGGACAAAAATGTGTGTAGTGGCCATAGACCCCGCAAATAGAACAAGGATGGTTTGTTCACAAATTGGGGTTTTTAGCTTGCTTGGGCGGGCGATCAGGGTTTTGGTTAGTAGGGGCCGCGTTATTATGAGCGGGGGGATTAGGGGGTTGACCAGCTTGCTTGGTAGGTTGGTTGTTCCCACGATTTCAGCCCCTGCCGCGGTTTTGTAGGCCCTGGTTGCATTGGTTGTTCTGGTTTGGCTGCGGGTTTTGTTGGGCGTAAACTTGCCCTTGGGCAGCGAGTGGATTCTGAGGTTGCGCAGGTGATGGGGTAGGCTGCGGTGGATGATATGTAGGTGGAGGTTGCGTAGGTGCAGCAACTTGAGGGGGTTACTGATGGGGCTATGGAGCTGGTTGTGGGTGGGCCGCAGGGGCTGCCTGTGGTTGATAATAAGCGGGTTGGGCTTGTGAAGGCGTAGGAGCTGGTGCATCCTGCTGGTGGTAGTAGGGCTGAGGTACGACTGGGGGGGTGTAAGCCGGAGTCACATGAATGAAACACTGAGGTGGACATGAGGGTCCATGGGTATGGTGGTGATGTGTCATGGGAGCATACGAGTTGGTGGCTCCGAGCTGTGAGGTAGCCCGCGAGAGGTCAGGGCCAGGGGTAGGACGTGCTATGGAAAATGGTTGAGGATGCGAAGAGATATGGCCAATAATGCCGTCGGCAGCATGGGATGCCCCCGGCGCATCATGCTGGGAGGACTCGCCGTGAGGGGCTTCAGGTATGATGGTATAGAGATAACCCGACTGGGCGTAAATGAGGTCGAATTGCTGGGCCTTAAGGATGGCCTCTTCTTCAGACTGGGGTCTTTCAGATACCACATCCTTAGCAATGATAGGAAGAAGGGATTTGAGGAACCAATCGAGGAAGATCCGGTCATCTAATTTGATCTTGCATAAGCTACGGCGTCGACGCCACTCATGAATGTGGTCCGTGATGTGGGTAGCCGTGCTTTGTCTGCATGATAGGAGGATCTCAACGCCTGCATCATAGCGGACGGGTAACTGGAAGAACTACAGGAAGGTCGAGGCAAGGGAAGCAAAGGTGGCATGGGTTCCATGGGCTTGCTCAATATACCACTTGGCCGCAGAACCAATGAAGGTGCGCTATAAGAGACGGAGGCGAATAGAGTCGTCCACTATGGAGTTGGAGGAACACCATAGATGGAAGGACATGATGTGGTTTTGCGGGTCCTCACCGGCCTTGCCCTCAAACTTAGGGATGTCGGAGGGGAGCTTGGTGGGCATATGAGGCCATGCAGGGTCATGTCGGATAGGGTCGTTGGTCAATCTGGCTAGATCGAGTAGGTTGAGGCTAGCCATGAATGGCAAACTGGAAGACGAATGTGACACAGTAGTGGGTTGGACTGAGTTGGGGCCAATGCCCCCAAGTGGAGGGGTGGTGTTAGGGAGGTTGCCCCCAAGTGGGGGAACTAAGGTGGTATAGGACGGTCCTACACCACCATGGGTAGTATGAGTCATTGATGGAGTGGGGATGGGTATTCCTGCTGCAGGAATAGGTGCCGTGAGGGGGACAGTAGATGGGGGCCCCGTGGAGGGCATACCCAAAGTAGGTGTGGTAATTGGTGTAGTGGTGGATGTGCCACCAACAGTTCCGACCAAGATGGGAGTGGGAGTCACGCCAGCCATGGGGCTAGTAGGGGCAGTGTAAATGGGGTTCTCGGACTCTGGCTCAGAATCGGAGGTAAAATAAGGGGCGCCAATATCTGGTGACTGAGTCCTATGCCGCTGATGAGTAGAATCGAGTGACAAGGCTCGAGATCTATGATAAGTGGTATCAAGTGAGGATGGTCTACGTCGATGACGGGTGGTTTCAAGTGAACTGTGTTGTGGGGGTTCGCCTCTGAGGCGCCGAGAATGTCTCGGGAACTCAATGGTGACAAATGGTGTCAAATCTCTGTGGGTTGAGGTGAGTAAAAAACAACTCAAAAACCCTAATGCAACCGAGTGTGCAGAAGGAGAGCTCAAAAAATAGGGCACTCAGGCCAACAACCAACTCAAAACACCCACTATAACAGCGTGCTACAATAGGCGGAGTGTCAACAGAAATGGTCAGAATACCAACAAGCAGCAGGTTGCCTACAAAGAAAAAATGGTGGACTCGCTAGACCAAAAGGAGGTAAGGGAGCATGCAAACACCTAACTAAAAGTATTCTGACTCAACTAGACATATCCTCTGCAAGGTGATAAAATCCAAGTCAGACAATATGAATAGGAAAGCGAAGTGGCTGAGATATCCCCCTACCGGGAGGGACACCGGGAAGTCAATCCTAGAAGAATGGCAACTAAGATACCCCGTTCATGACACGTCCAGAAAGGTAAATCTGCCGCTTGGTCCTTTCACCGCAAGACCCCTATATAGGGATATCCTGAGAACTGCGAAAGGTAGCCCTTCAGTTACTGAATGGAGTTCGGTATTCCACTCAGGCCTCCAGAACCAATCTCACGACTTCAACCCTCCTAAGGGAGAGGCCTTCTGGTAAACTGGTTGTGACCATGCCAAAAAATACTAGGGGATTTTGGTTCCCTAATTGGACAACAGCTATGTCTCAAGTGTAAGTAACCGGGGGGTGTTATTGGAAGCCTATCCCCCCGATCCTACCTAACTACAAAGATTCTTTTGTGTTCCCCAAGTGGGGTTAGAATGTTGGTTGAGTTAAGTAGTTTTTAAGTCTCACTTGAATTAGGTGACAGAGTGTGTGCTCGTGAGGTGATGAACTAACAGTAATATTGAACTAACAGTAATATTGAATTCAAAATTTAAACATGCAAAATTTTCTGAAATAAGAATGCTGAAATTTTAAAAACAATGCTGTAAAAAGGTAACAAAAATAATGGTGCATAAAAGGCTGTAGGGGAGTAGGGATGTAGGTAGAACAGATGGCTGTGCAGATGCAGAAAATATGGCAGCAAAGGGGCTGGGGTCAAATACAGGAAAAACTGCATAAATCAGACCGCGGGTCTGTGGCTGGATCGGTCGGTCAGACCGCAGGTTTGAAGGAAACAGGCGCGGACAGGACGTGGGTTTCTGGACGATAGAGGCGGTCGGGTCGCGACTGCAGAAGGAAAAGACGCGGTCGGGTCGCAGCTAAGGGGCTCAAAGGTGCGTCTGGGACGTAGGAAAATGGCCGACAGGTGCGGTCGGACCGTAGAAAACAGGCTGATTAGCTGCGTCCGGATCGCAGGTAACAGACTTGAATCCGCTAGTAGGGCACGGGAAAAAGTCTGAGATTTGCGGTCTGGTCGCAGGTAAAGGCCTGAAACACGCGGTCGGGCCACGACTGCGGAAGGAAAAAATGCGGTTTACGGCGGCCGAAAGTGACAGCAGAAAGGAAAAAACAAAAACTATTGCAGAAAATAAAACAGCGGAGTCACCAAAACTGTGGCTAGGGTTTTACCCCTAGCTTGTGTGAATGAGCACCTACTAAGGAAAATGGATTCATTAGTAGCAGTTCAATAAAATGTAAACTAAAAGCTATAACAGAAATAAAAACTAAATCTAAACATGTGCATGAAACAAACAACAAAATGTAAAGAATGGTTTTTTATTGATAATACCTCCAATGTGAAGGTTGGTGAAGCCCTTTGCGCTGGTCCGAGTAGGTGGCTCCGAGCTTCAAGTTGCTCCTTCTCTTTCTCCAACGGTGGAAATGGGCCAAAAGGGGCTCTCAATGGTGAAAGTAGCTCAAGGGTGAGCTAGGGTTTCAAGAGCAATTTTGGTAGAGTCAGGATACTTGTGATTGTGGATGTGAAATAAGGGGTCTCCATCACTTATTTATAGTTTTTTAGTGGTGGAGTGCTGGCCCATGGTTTTTGGAAACCATATGGTTTAGGGCAGCTTTTTAGGGTTTTTTCCTCTTTTCCTCATTATTTTATATTTTTTCTTCCCTTTTTGGGGATTTTGCTTTTTTAGAGGAATTTTGGATATTTTTGGAGGAAAAAAGGGGTTTTTTGGCCTTTTGGAGGCATTTTAAATGGTTTTATGGGTTCTTAAGGGAAATATGGTAGGAAAATGGACAAATGAGCCATGTAATGGGGTAGATGAGGTAGTGAACACTTTTTGGGTGTTAACAGAGAGCAACAAGATGGATTAACAAAACATATTAGTGATCAAGGAATCTAATAATAATTGACTGATATTAGCACAAATCAAATATGGGTAAGGGAAACACTTTTGTATTAATCAAACAAGAAGGTAAATCTACAACCAAATCCTTGATGTCAATAGCTTTGTCTTCCACAATGGTCTTTGACACACTCACACAAAGCTCTTTGCAAACAAACTCACTCAACATTTCCTCAATACCAAAATTCAATCCAACAATATGAGGATGCTTTCTTGGTCTCTCTTCACATAGTCCATGAAGCCTTATTTTATAGGCCAAGGGAGGCTCATATGAGATGAGATTTTGTAGGAAAAGGATAGGGGATGATCCCCAATGGTGAGGAGGTCGAGTGCCATCTCTCCCTAACTGATAGGAACTTCCTCCACCAGGGATTTCGCATGGAAGATTCTCAAAACTTCCTTTTTTCCCTTTTTAAGTCTGTCGACGCTTCTTGTAAAGAGGGTAAAGGCACCGACGCTTTTTGTGAACAGGGTAAAGGCGCTAGCAGCACCTCATGTCAATGGAAAACAGGTGCCAATGCTCTATCATAGGGAATAAAATGTGCCATCCTACTTAAGATTAGGAAAAAAAATATAAAAGAATCCTTGGCCAAGTGCTTTGAAGGGTGTCAGGCATCAATGTATATTTTAGGTGCAATAGAATGCCCCCCAAAGTATGAAGCTAGAAGGATTTGATAGGTAAAATAATTTGTTAGATATCAATCTGGTATCAAAGGCAAAGAGATATGAGTTGACAACTAACATAAGGCCAGTAACTAACTTATCCGACTCAACCATGGCTGCAGACCAATACACTATAGATCCATGAAGATGACCATGTCATGGCTACCAAGAATATACTGTAGATCCATGATGTAGAAAATGGAACATGGCTACAGAACATACAAAGTAGATCCATGTTATCCAGACTCAATACTAGACAGAACCACCAAACATACAATGTGGATCCATGTCATGACTTCAAATAATTCTTCGTCGCTACTTGAGGATAGGCAGTTTATCTAGATGAAACCTAACCACTCAGGTTCTTCATTCCAATCCACAAACAATACGATTTTAACCATGCGAATAGATGTCTTGATGTCGAACATGGTAGAAACCACTTGATTACCAGTCGATGTATACTATTAACAAGTGCGAGGGAAATCACCATTGATGTCAATGATCCCAAAGGTATCTCAACACATTCTCTCAAGTGTGAATGAAGGTTTTGAAGTTGAACACTTGATAGAATCTTTCAATCAGAGGTCATTTATGAAAACCTATTGTCGAAAGCGAGAAAACCTTCCATTGAGGCATGCAGGCTTCAAGGTACTTGACTTAGTTTCTAAGTCTAATTCCTAGATGATGTGTTGAAGTCGATAGGAATAGACTCATTGAATGAGGGCCATGATGTTTCCCCCATCATCGAAGAAACATGGAACACAAGTTGATTTTGAAGTGATGAAACAACCACGAAACTGACTCAGACACGAACGAATTTATAAGAAGGTAAAGTTACTGACGAGATGAATTGCAGAAGAGACATCATTTGACCAAATCGTGACACAACAAATGACTTGACAACATTGACTTGACGAGATGGGAACCAGATGTAATACAAGGATATGGTGATGCATTCTTTGAATTGACTCAAAGGAGTTAGGTGACTCATGAAAGTGGATCGACTCAGAGACAAGTTGAATACCCACCTGTTTGAAAATGAAAATGCAGACAGGTGCCATGTTCAAAGGTGGACTGTGAGCTTCCATTGATACAAATGAAAATATATTCCCCTTTCCCTTAATTTCCCCATCATGAAGGATGAGTGCCTATTTTATTTTTTATGAGTTAAAAGAGGGTAAAAAACACTCATTGTAGCTCATCAAAAGATGAGTCCATTCTCATATGTTTTGTGAACCTGAGAAATGAGAGGTTCATTCCCAAAAGAGGGTTTCTCAGTGTTTAATTTTAATGAGTCCATTGAAATTAAGTTAACTCGGTATCGTTCATCTTTAAAGAGTCTGAATGGAAACAGAAGGAGAGTCCAAAAGGTCCTTTTTCATATGATTTAGTTCCTAGGGGCCAAAAAAGTATAAAATAATGCCCAAGAGAACTCTTCTAGTTGAGGTCAACTAGAGTATTCCTTTTTCGTAGTTAGTCAATCTGAACCAAAAAAGGGGTAAACTATCGTCGAAAAGATGACTCTTCAAGTACTTTTATGAGTGTGAAGAAGACAAGTTGACTCAACGATCTTTTCATGTTTTAAGGAGTCTAAAAAGAGCTTAAATGTGACTCCTTAAAGGGTCCTGTTTTTCATAAACCACTTTTAATGAGTCTAAAAAACAGAAAAAAGTATACTCGATACCCTTTTACTAGGTTTTTAACGAGCATGTCAAAGGCATGAACGACGCTCGGTACTTTTTCATCTTATCCCAAAGTGTGAAAAAGACAAAATAAACTCGCAACTTAGACATAATGTTTCGTAAATATGACCTGGAATCTTCAAAAATCAAGTTAGGGTCAATTTCATTATAAAACTATATAAAGTAAATGGTAAAAACCCTAAAAATAAAAGAATTAAAATATTTTGATTTAATATAAAGAATAAGAATAAGAATCAACATTGCTATAAAAAGGGGTAAATAGTAAACTTTTTACCATTGTGACATTTTTACCATAGTAAGAGTGAAATTGGTGAAAAAGTGATGATTTTCAACTGTAGATTCCAGGAGCTGTGGATTGTCTCTGCTCGAACCACTCAAACCAGGTAATAGCTAACTCTTGTCCCTTCGTTTTTGTTGGTGCATTTTTTTTAAAGTTCATTTTTAAAGTTTTTGGGAAAATCCCCAAAGAGGAAAAATGTATATAGGCTGGCGCCTTTTTCCCTTTCGGGAGGTGCACTGACACACCTCTCGAAAGAGGAAAGGGCGCTAAAGGTTCTCTACAAACTAGGGGAAAAGGAATCGACACTCTGTTCTACTGTAGACAGTGTGCCCGTGGCTGTGCTCCCAAAACATTCATAAATAACCAATCCTAAGTTGTTTTCTCTCTTTTTAATGGTCCCCAATTGCTTCTAATAGATGTTCAATTGTTTTTGCAGGACAAACTAGATGAAAAATGGTTATATGGAAAGAGAGGAAACATGAATTGGATGAAATCCAAGCAACCAATGATCCAGTGACTTTAAGGGCCATCCATGAGTGTGAGCTTCTCAAATTATTCTGTATACCAGGGATGAGAGCGTACGTGTGTTTTCTAGAGCACATGATATGTATGTGGGATCTTGACCAGCAACACTTTGTGGTGGGTACTCACACCCTAATAATAGATGTAGAGGACATCTATTTCTTGACTGGTCTATCCCGTAGGGAAAGACTGGTGACATTGACAAGACCATGAGGTGGTGAGGGATCTGTAGATGACCTGATCAATGACCATTGCTCGATAGGGACTCGTTCAGTTAGTGGGAAAATTCCCATCAAGCACATCATAAATAAACCATTAAGGAATGTGGCCTTTACCATTGAGAAGGTTGCAGGTAGTAGGTCGGTTCACCTAACCACACAGGTGCACATGATGTATTCCATAGAGTGCATGGCTCTCACTATATTCAACTAGAGTGAGGGTCTACCGGTAAGATTGAAAGACCACCTGACCAAATGCAGAAGAGGAGAGCTGAAGTGATTTGGCTATGGGGAGATAATGGTGTCCTTCTTTCTGAAGAGGGTACCATTGATGATACCTCAGGTTCCACTGAGCAGACTAGAAGCCGAGGATCCTCAAATGAGTAGGTGGGTGGATGCCATGGCCCGCCATGGTGGTGGAGGAGGCCCCAGAGTTACCTATGAGCCAACATTTTTTCATTGGCTGAGAAGCCAACTTTTGATGGTCGAGGATTATGCCTACGTGGGGACTGAATTCAAAGAGGATATTGACCTACCACTCCCTAATGGGGATGAGTGGGATGACCAAGGTAAGAAATAAACCATTATCCATGTTTTTTTCTGTATTTTTAATTTCATATTTGATTTTAATGATGTAATGCTGAGATGTGAAAAAATGTCTTGTGTAGATATTGGGTCTTCCTGTCTAGCTGGTGCCTCACCTATCAAGTGGGGAGGAGCAGTCCAAGAGATGGTGATCTGTTGCACAGAGGCAAATGAGGATGTCAAGGAGATTGAGTATAACCTACATCACTTGACTGTGGGGATTCCATATATTTCCATCGATGATTTACCCAGGAGGTACCAATGCCAAACTGCAAGGGTTTCAGGCTGCTTCGGAAGGCTACTCCGTAGAGTGGCTTGGGATGTGATGTGCTACCATGAGCACAATCACAATGATCAGCCCATAGTGGCTCCCACATTTTTGTACTGTAGTTACAATGAAATCTTCGAAGCTTCAATTTTTTCCCTATTATATGTATTTTGAAACTATGGTAGTCTCAAACTTCAAGTGATTTGAAAGCTTGATGCTTTAGTCCTTTTTGTATCTCAGCTTTACCTTTTATATATATATGAAATTTTTTTATTTATAGATGTGTGTGCAAATGTGATGTGTGAATGAATGCCTACTATGAATCTAATGCATGATTTTTTATGTTAAAATGAACTTAACTATGAGCAAGATACCAATCCAAGACAAAATTTTGTAAGGAATCTGCCACAATGGTTAAATGTCTCATAATGTGTTGATAATAGAACTAATCAAAAGACCTTTCTAAAAGCATAAATATTCAGAATGTACGAAGGAATAGGGGGTTCCGGATGGTGTAGAATCGGTTTAACTGATGCACTACCAACTTTGAGTCTAAGTAAACCTTAATTTCTCTTACATCACTAGCCATGGCTTCTGTCAACAAACCAATCACCGCATGATACTCTATGAGGTTTATTGTTGCGGGACCCAAACAAGTCCCCCCTGAACTCACCAGATCACTTGTAGGAGAGTATAGCACCCAAGCTGCTGACGCAAGATTCAAGGTGTAACTATTAGCACCATTTGCGAAACCAATATAGGTGGTCATATATCCATTAAACATGGGACTTACATATGTAGGGTTGTGAAAAACACATCTTGTATTCACACTAAAAACCACACTTTTCAAAAACACACAACACTCTATAAATAATATCTACAATGAAAATATGCTAGATGACCTAGGCATAGTTTTTTTTAAGGTAGATCCTGTTGCGGGGCTCTCCCAAAGGTATCCTGTCATAATATATTAACTCATATGCTCCTCTCTCTAAGACACGATTGATAATATAAGGCCCATGCCACATAGACTCTAGTTTCCTAGCCCCCAACTTGTCATGTTTCTGGTAATAGGTCAAGATCAGGTCTCCTTCGTTGAAAGAGCGAGGTTGAATAGATCTGTTGTATTGAGATTTCATTCATCATTTGTGTGCCTCATTTGCTAAGGCCGCATCATGACAAGTTTCATCTAGCTTGTTTAAGTACAGGAAACATTCTTCACCTAAGGTGGTATTGGGTAATAATTCTGCAACGAGTTTCAGAGAAGGAATCTCACACTCTATCCAAAGAGTGGTGTCTAGTCCATATACCAATTGGAATGGTGTGAAACCAGTGGATTTTTTTACGGTAGTCTTATAGACCCATAACGTGATTTTTTTTTCAAATTCCAATTAGACTTAGCTTTCCCTACCATTTGCTGAAGCATAGTTTTTAAGAATTTATTGATTTCTTCGACCTGGCCATTGGCCTGTGGATAGCAAGGTGTAGAGTTATAGTTTTTAAGAATTTATTGATTTCTTCGACCTGGCCATTGGCCTATGGATAGCAAGGTGTAGAGTTATCATGACGAAACCCTAATTTTGCACTTAATTCCGGCATTTTCTTGTTTTAAAAATGTGACCCATGATCAGTCACAATGGCCCTAGGAATCCCGAATCTAGTAATAATATGGTTAAATAGAAAAAGAGAAGTTGTCTTTCCATCTTCGACATATGTAGTCATAGCCTCAACACATTTAGTGAAGTAATATACTATCACTATGATGTATCCATGCCCCCTGGCCGAGGTAGGTCTACAGTGCACGAAGTCTATGCCCCATTTTGAAAAAGGACCAACTGCTATGACATGATGTAGTGGAGTGGGATGTGTGTGTTTTTTATGTGAATAATTGACAAGGCGAGCATTTTTTGACAGTTTCACTGCAATCCTTGAATATTGAGGGCCAAAAATACCCAGCGTGTAAGATATTCTGGGTAGTAGCCAACCCAGGGAGGTGATCACCACAGGATCCAGAATGGCAATCATTTGAAAATATCTCAACTTTTTCTTGAGTGACACAACGTTGTAATATGGTGTCAACGCCACGACGGTATAAGGTGTCATTGATAATGAGATAGTACTTGTTTTGGTGGCAAATGAGACAACACTCATCATAAGTTACATCATGCTGGCATCGCTGTGTCTCAAGATAGAGAATGAGATCTCCATACCAAGGGTCAGACATACTAATGAGGAACAAAGATTCATTGAGCAATGAATCAATGGGCTTTGTCCCCTCAGTAATACGGGGAAGGTCACACATAAGCTCATAAAAAATGAGGGACTTCTTAGAACTAGTTTTGGAAAATTCCAACTCAAACTCCTGGAGAATGACAATCCAGCGTGAGTATTTCCCCCCAAGTACTTAACGAGTCAAGATGTAATACATGGGGTTAGAATCTGCGTAAATAATGGTTGTACAAAGCAAAATGTAACGACAGAACTTCCAGACCATGATGTGAATAGCTGGTTTCAGATTCTAAAAGACTCTTACTCACGTAATAGATCACATGTTCCTGATCGTGTTCGTCGCTCTGGACTAAGACCATACCAATGGTTGAAAGGGATGCAACCACATACAGGGAATAATCCTTTGTATAATATGGTGGTTGCAGCATAGGTGCATGTGTGAGAGTGTGTTTGAGTTTATTGAACGCATGTTGTGCCAAGTCACCCCAAACAAAGGGGGTATCCTTTTTCAATAATCACATGAAACCGTGTGTTTTTTTAGCGTAATTGCAGACGAAATGACGTAAATTTTTTTCCTTCCCTTGCAAACTTTGGAGTTCGGTAGCATTGGTTGGGGTGGCTAGAGCCAGGATATATTCAATATTTAGAGGGTCTATGTGTATGCCATCCTTGGACACAATAAAACCAAGCAGTCTTCCAATCTAAACACAGGAAACACATTTATGTGGGTTTAATCGAATGTTAAAATGGCGACATCTGAGAAAAATGGCTCCTAGATGATCAACATGGTGATCCCGTTGCTTCAAATGAGAAGGCAAGTCATCAAGATAAGGTTCCACAATGTGTTTCATGTCATGGAAAGCATATGACATGACGCATTGAAATGTAGCTCCAACAATTTTCAAACCAAAACGGAGTTTTCTATAGGCAAAGGTCCCCCATGGGCAAATGAAAACCGTCTTGTGTTGATCTGATGGGAGTAACTCGATATAATTATATCCAGAGAAGCCATCCATAAATGAAAAAATGACACTCCCAACACAGTTGTCAATAATTTGATCGATGTACGGGGTGGGGAAGTTGTCCTTAGGACAAGCACGATTCAAATCCCGAAAATCAATGCAAACTCTAATAGTACCCTGCTTTTTATTGAGAGGGATGTTGGGCCTCGAAATTGTCTTTTATAATGGTTTTATTTACATTAATTTCTGACCTATTTACCGTAATTTAATACATCTATGTTCAATAAGGGTGTCTTTTACTCTATTTTATTAATTAAAATCTCATCCTAAGTTCTGCACTAGGTTTAATAACATGTTTCTTATTGGTTTACTACATGGATTTAACTTTGTTCTCTGATTCTTGTTGGTTCCATGATATTTGCATATACAAATTAAAAATATGAGTTAATAATATGTCTTTAACATTGTTTCAAATTTAAACAAATAAACCATTAAGTAATAAAATATTAAAACAGTTATTATTATTTAAATATATACTAATCATTTTAATATAAACATAACATAAAACAAATAAATATAAAACATATTTTAAACCTTATTAAAAGCCATAAAACAAACCACGCTTTAATATAATTTTGGTTTGATCTTGAAACAATTTGTTAGTTTGTTTGTAACAATGTTTTAAATTAACAATACTCATGCTTTTTGTATGCATGTTCATGGATATGCACATCATGGATTGGCTTATATGCGTCAATTAACACACATGCAATCTATTTAATGAAACGGTTCACATGAGGGAGGCCAGCTCCAGGAATCCATCATTTAGTTCAGCAACCCAACACTCAGCCTTCAACGTGGCCAACAAACTAGTAAAAAATCCACTAGGAATTCGGATTTATGAACAAATTTTAGTTACAGGTCATCCAGACATTCATCCAGACACCGATGGAGACCACGTGTTTTTAACAGATAGTTGATTTTCGGGGTATATTTGCGGGCAAACAGAATCGAAATTGAAAATTCTGGCACATGGGTTTTGTGCAGAATAGGCTCATTTCAATCGCAGTGAGGAATTTTCTCAAAATACAAAGCCATTTGGGAGAAAATCATGGTTCTTTGAAACCAACTTTTCCAGAAATTGTGGTTGGCCATTTTTTCAATTCACGGGTAGTTGTTACAGTAGTAATGAACCTCTATTTTTAGCAAGAGGTGGTCGACTTGATCTCCATTGTAATCATCTTATAAATACCTCTTTGGTTTTGAAGAGAGGGAGAGAAAAAATCTCTGTAAAAATTTGCTTCAAGTTTAATAAAAAGTCTATGTTTCAGCTATTGATGAGTAATTTCATGCTCTGTTGGTGACTAATCTGAGTTAGACACAACCTTTGATTGTTGAGAAGGGCCCCTCAACAACCAGAGGTTTTTTTCATTGTGTATATTTCGCTATTTCTTCTCTACAAATAAGTAGTTTTCACTTTTAGTATTTAACTTAGTTTTCCTGTAGATGGTGATTGTATCCTGTAATATATTTCTTGTTGTTAATACAAACTACATTTTCAGAATTTAGAACGATTGGTCATACTTAGTTTTTGTTAGTTTTCCTTTTATCTTTTCCCATTGCAATTAGATAGAATTTAATTATTTCAATGTTTCAAGATTAGTTTATAATCAGATTTAGTTCTGATAATGTTACCATATCTGTATATTAGTTTCATTTACTTTTCAGCTCTATTTTATTATGCAATAAAAATAGCTTCTTTCCTTAGATACGAATAAGTGTAGTTGTATTTTTTGTTATTTCAACTTTAAATAGCTTATTCACTGCTTTGCTTGCACCATAGGTTAATATGCATAAACCAGCTGACGTTAAGATCATTTAATCTGCTCATTTTCTTAGTTTATATCATTTTTTGTCAGCCAGACTGTCATTTAGACTGTCTGTTTAGACTGTCATTCAGCCCTGTCTTTCAGACAGACTATTCGGCCCGTCATCCAGACCTGCATCCTTTCATTCAGCCTTTAGCGTTGTCAATATGTTTTAAGCCTATTTCTTTAGTTTTCTGATTATGTTTCGACTATGGTAGTTAAGTAATGGTTATGTTTGTCTTTAGGATCATAGGTTAGATTGTTTAAAGAATTTATTAAAGTTTTATTCCTATTTTTCTCCTTTCACCCTATGTATTGTGTTTTGGTTTATTGTGGTTTTTTATTTATTTCTTCAAATATCGTTGTAATGTTTTGTAATTATATCTTTGGTTTAGATTGTTTCCATTTTTCCCTTCATATTAGATGCATTAGTTTTCAGTATTTTAAATTTTGGTGATAAAAGTTCATATAACCTAGTTTAGTGTAAGTTTACTCTTCAAATTGTAAACTAGTTGCATGATCTTTTTATGATTGGTTAAGATTCTTTACTTTATGGTATAGTTTGCTAAAGAGGTAGAGTAGAAGTGTTTTGTTTTTCTGTTGTAGGTTTGCTTACAGATTGAATATATTTCCAATTATTGTTTTGTACTTAGTTTTTATTATAAAGCTCCAAGTTTAGTTTGCTTTGATTAGTTTACTGTTTTGCAACGCATTTATTTATGCTTGGTCTTTAGAATAATATTTTCTTTGCTTTCTACGAATTTGCAGTTACTTGTTTTTGCTTTCTACGAATTTTCAATTAAATAATTCATTGCTTTCCATAACTCAGTTGCACTTGCATTCTTAGATAGGCATTTACTTATGCACACATGGAATAGTCTCCAATTTATAATATAGATCAGATAATTTGTTGCAAGTAGTTAGTTTTGCTTTCATTAGTTGAATCGCTTTCGGACCAAGCGAATGCTTTTTAGATTAGTATCTGCAATTTCCTTCCATAGAATAGATTATCATAGCATTACACTAGTTTGAATCTCGGTTATTAAACAGTTTTCTGCCTTTATTGAATAGATTAATATAACAATAGATTAGATTTGAAATTTTAGTTACCTTCCAAGTTCTTAGTTAATTTCCTATTTTCATAGATAGATTAAATTCTTGCATTTGAATTATGAAAGTCATGCATGTAGATTAAAATCATATAGTTGCATGTTAGCACATTTGCATCTTTAAGTTAGCTGAGGTTAGTTCAAGCCTTCAATCCTGCACATATAGTGTTTGCATCTCACAAGCTCCCTTCTCGGGTTTACAATTAAGTGTTGAATTAGATAGTTCATATTTTACCCAACAAGGGACTATGTTGGACACCCATTTAGTCAAGGGAACAGGGTAAATGAAACCAGCCTTAAGAAGTTTTTCAATTTCTTCCTTGATGGCTGCTGCTTTTCTCGGATGTACTTGACGTAGATTCTGTCGAACTGGCTTGGCACCAGGGTAAGTTTTAATCTCGTGAACTACGATAGAGGGGTCTACCCTAACATTTCTTCAAAGGTCCAAGCAAAAATGTCTATGAATTCCTTAAATAAGACCGTATAAGATTGTATCTCTGAAGGTGAAGAGTTATGGCCTGTATGGATGTTCTCTGGGATACCGGGTTTCACTAATATTTCAACTGGAATGGTTTTGGTAATGTTACATAAATTACCCTCAGATTCAACATCACGAGTGAGGATAGGGGACCGAGAATCCGTTACTATATCAGAAAAAAAAAACTGATGCAAATTGTTCTTCTACCATATGGCAATGGGGAAGAAAAGAGGATCGATGATGATGATATTTCCAGGGAATCTCATCTAAAGACATAACTTCCATGATGGATTCATAAAAGGGGAGTGTATGCGAAAGATAATCTAGAGAAGGGGTGGGGGGTTTCCAGCCAATATAGTAGGTGATAAGGATTTGAAGCCACCAACAAATGATCGTTAATAATGGTGGGGTCACTGGTTGTTTGAATAGCATGGTAAATTTCCTCAAAAGGACTCATTGTTGTTGAATCAACAATGGATTTTCCTTTATATTTGGTAGAAGTAGAAATCATGTTCATGGATGTAGACTACAAAACATGAGGATGATTATATAATGGAAAGATTCCCAAAAATTTAATAAGACCTACTTCGATGTTTTGATATTGGGGGGTCATCAAAAGTGGAACGTTGTTTGCAGTATTCGAAGTGGCATCAGGTGAACACAAATCTAATTGATCAACAATAACAATATTCCCTTGGAATGGGAACTGAACTACCTAAAAAATGGATGAAGAAACAACTTGCATAGCATAAAAATGGTTTTGACCTAGGAGAATATTGTAATCTAAAGGAGCATCAATGACTTCAACATGAATGGAAACTGATTTTCCCCCCAGTTCTACTTGGAGAGAGGGAAGTAATCCATAAGGTTGAAATCCATGACCATCAAAGGCCTTTAATGTCATGGGTTAACGATTAATTTTAGGAGAACCGATAGCTCTCCAACAAGATAAATACATGACCGAGGTTGAGGCTCCCTCATCCAATACAGTACAATGGATTATCTTCCCAATAAATTTCATGGACAATTGGAAATCCAATTGATGGGAGAGCCTAGTTTTGAAATCATCCAACTTGAAAGCGATAATGTTATTATTTCTAGGATCCAGTGCTCCCAAGAACTGATAACAAGTTCTTCCGCTGTGTAGGGCATGTTTGGAGTACCTCTAGAGTCGAAATAGCGCACGGCGATTGAGCCAAATATTCTACTATATTATTGTACCGGGAAGCACATGCGTTAGGATTAAGAATGGATTTTTGAAGTGTACTCTTAGGTGAGCAAAGAATTGCATCAGGAATAGGTTTTCCAATCTAAAGACCATTAGGTGGAGGAGGAGTGGATGTTGAATGTTTTTCAGGTGGAACATTATCAGTTTTCTTTCTTGGAGGAGGGTCATAACTTTGGGATCGAGTATTAAGAAGAATCGATTCACTTGACATCATTTTGACTTCATTGATGGAAGAGGAAGAAGGCCCATGCAATGACTGATGATCAATCAATTGTTGTTGAGTAGGGAAATGGTCTGTAATAACTGTCGGGGTGGGTGAATTTTTAAAATTTTTTCTAACTTCCTCATGATGAGGACACTCTTTAGTGAAGTGATTACCTCCACAAATCAGGAAGGGAAAATTTTCCTTTCTCTTATTCTTAGAATCAACATTAAGCTTTTGTGTTTTTTTACCTTCCTATTAGTTATCAGATTTCTTAGATTTAATTTTTCCTTTCTTCTTTCCTCCTAAAGATTCAGAGAATTGGACTGCATTTACTTTGGTGGAAACAACAACAGGGGATGCAGTTTTGGGTAGTGGAATAGGTTGACTAGCTGGTGCAACAGGTTGATTTTGTTTTTTCATGAATTTTGTCATCGATTGTGTTTGAACTCAACCAAGAATGCCATTGACAGGTGGCTCTATTGTAGGTCTTGAAGGGTTCGATGTAGGGTGAGGAGTGTGGGGAATTAAGTCATATAAAGTGCATGACCGGGAATAAACCAAGTTTGGGTACTCAACACAGCTAATGGCCTGTTCCTCAGTAACAACACCTCCCATGGCGACATCTCTAGAAATGGGGGAAGGAAAGATTTTGTAAACCAATAAGCAAGTAACTGATCAAGAATGTGAGCCTTAATCAACCTACATCTTTGTCTCCATTCATGTATATGATCGGAGATATGGGTGGAAGTAGTTTGGAGAAGTGAGGTTAAGAGGTATGTACCTATCTCGTATCGAATTGGTAACTAGAAATGCGTTAAAAATGCCATTTCTAAGGTATTAAAGTCCCAAAATAAATGTTGAGGTAGCTCAATATACCATTTCGTAGATACTCCGGTGAGGGTTCTCTGAAACAAACATAGACGAATTGAACCATCCATCATAGAATTAGATGAACACCATAGATCAAAAGTCATCACATGGTTTTTGGGATCCTCACTAGGTTTACTATTGAATTTAGGTATGTATGAGGAGGGTAACTTAACCGAAATGGTCGGCCATGAGGGATCATGATGTATCAGATCGTTGATCAATCTAGACAAATCTCATAGATCTAAGGTAGACAGAAATGACAATTGTTGATTAGGTTGGGGGTACTGGTAATACTGATATGGCCTCTATGGACCAGTAGGACCATAAGCATATTGATAAACGGGGATAGATGATGCTCCCATGACAGGTTGGTTAGGTGGTTGATTACCAAAAGAGCCACTAGAGGGCCTGCCAGGTGGTGGGCCTCCAGGTATTGGTGGTACTCCAGGTGGTGGACCTCTAGGTGGTAGAACTCAAGGTGGTGCGCCCCTAGGTGGTGGCCCTCCAAAACCTCCAGATGGTGGGTCTCTAGGTGGTGGTCCTCTAGGTGGTCCTCTAGGGGGACCTCTAGAAGGCGGTCCTCGGGGTGGACCTCCAAAACCTCCAGCAGTATTTACAAAAGCTCCTCCATAGGATGGAACATTAGGCTAGTCAGGTTGCCCCCAAGGTAAATAAGCATTCTCAGGGTAAGGCATTCTCGAATAAACAGCCACCGACGATGCCGGTTGATAAGCTCGATGAATTGTAGGTGGTTGATTTCTAGGGTAAGTATAACCCCAAGAAAGCAGAATAACGGCGGGTTGGACCCATGAAGTTCCTACCTGGCTAGAAGATGGTACAATTGTGTCGGTATTAGGAGGAGGAGTGTTCACTGCTAGTGGTCTCATCGATAGGTTTTGCCCCATTCTAGAAACGATTCCCTTGGTAGGTAAAACAACTTGGGCTGGGGGGTGCCCCCCAGGCATGGAAACTATCGATGGAGTGGAAACTGATGGGGAATTTTAATTAGGTGGGATGGGATTGGAGGGTAGACCTAGACCTTGAGTAACCATGTTTTGTGTCGATGACCCTGAGATGAGAGTTACTTGGGATGATGAAAGGGAATGGTATCCAAGTGGGGTTTTTCCTGAATTCTAGGGGAATGGAGAAACACTTCTCCTCTTTAAACTATTTCCTAAATTACGTAAACATTTTAAATATTGATGGACGGAACCGAAGAATTCTGGTCTCGACGGGGGCTCTCGAATGGGAGTAACATAGGAAGGTCTAGTATTACCGTATTTAGAAATGGCTTGCCCCAAAGAGGTCTCCCAAAAAGGAGAATTTGAACCAAAATATGTTGCTGCGGTATCATCTGATGGGTGATTGAAAACCCAATTGGATGAACTAGGTTGGCCTTATGTTGGAAAGTGAAAGGAATTATCTTCAGTAGAAGGTTGTTGAACTAATAAGGGGTTATTAGTAGAAGAAATTTTTTCCATGGTTTCAGTAATTAGGACACCTTCTACATGGGAATCAACAGTAACTGGTTGGTCCATGGTTTCACCTTCATTTCCTTCCACGATAGGAGGAGAGTTAGGTGGTAAAACCTACAACCTATGAGAACGCCTCATAGGTAATTCAGTCAGGGTGTTGGTTGAGGCTTTCTACTCTAGATTTCTAAAGAAGAGATCACACATAAACAAAGCTATGCAGGCTAAGGCCACAGTAAAACTTAAATGACAGGATGAGCTTATAATAGTCGATTCCTCACTAGGATTGTCAAGTTGTCACAACTTGCGATATACCATAGGGTCCAATAGTAAAACGTGACAAGGAGGATTGGGACTGTACCCTTGCCTGAATACCCGACTACCTAGACAACACGTGTGTAGTAGCTCCCCGAGTTTTGTTCTTAGTGTATTTCTCCAACAAGACATCCAAAAGTATTTTCTCAATTGGTTAGGGTATCCTAGAGGGCTCTCTTGATATACTCAAGGTATGTGGGAGTTCAAATCCGTATTAGTGTTGTCTAATGCACAACCCTACGAAAGGGGCCTTCCGATATACAATCGAGTACGTGAAGTACTTTTCTATATACCTCAATGGTATGTGAAAGGTTGTTCGGTATATCGATGGTACGTGGAAGAACCACACAGTCCCCGGGATGCAGTGCAGGCATAAAATGACAACTCCTATGTTTTAAGACATCGAAACACGTCTCTATCCTATCTCTCAAATTACTAAAAAATTTAACCTAAGATACCGTTGATTTTATCTTGATGGTTAATGAATGTTTGTGGAATGTATATCAAGATGCAAATTTAAGATCTATATGTAATGCAACTCTTGTCTTCGATGAAGGCTAACTAGTCTAGGGGATAAATCTTTTGTTCTTTTAAAAAACAAGATGCCATGCTACTTTCAATAAATCAAACTTCAAGATCTATGAAAATTTCTCAAACACATAAGCTTTCACCATTTAAGAATATATAATCTCTGAAAGGAAAAATGAAGGAGAGCCTCTAATGTCTATCAAAAACTATACTTTCTCAATCAAACTCATAAATATTTATTTTCCTAAGCACTCATGCAAACCAGGAATAATATTTTCCTTAGAATTCATAAAGAAATATTTTCCTAAGTACTTATGCTAACAAAACAAGCTAGCTAACTTCTTTTTTCTGTTTGATATGATTTCGAAAAAGAAATAAAATTGCACCACTGAAATGGACTAGGTGAAAAGAGGCCACAAATATTCTTTTTTCACAAAATACTTTTCAGAGAATGAACCAAGCAAGCCATGCATCCAAATTGTAAATCATACACAATTTCTCCAACTAAAAATCCTTAATTAATGAAAAATTCTAGATATGAACTTAAAATGTGAGATCAGGCTATCAAATTCTCAGATCCAACACACAAACAATAAGAAAATTACACATCAAACTCAGAGAAACCAAAAAATATGAAAACACATGCTCTAGGCAGTGATGAACTTGCCTAGGAACAATGTGTACGGTTGAACCAGAGTGCCAACAGGTGGACGACACACTATGTTCACTGAGTAGAGGAGCCAGTGGCACTCTGTGCTATATGGATGAAGGCACCAATGGCGCTTAGTGTCAAGGTGCAATAGGTGGCAGAGAGGGACGACGCTCTGTCAAATATGCCCAGGTGTGCCAGTGGATTCACAAATGAAAAAAGGTCAAAAGCCTACAAAGAAACCAAAAGGACCGACCTGGAATGATACAGAAGTAAAGAAAACTTCAACTGAGGCAAATTGATGAGAAAATAAGGTGGATTACTCACCTTAATAATCCAATTGAGATAAGCAAAGAGAATGAAAATTTTACAAGTGAGAGTGTTACCAAAGATATTAGATCTAACTGGATCTGCTCCATATGTGACTAGATCTACCCCAGATCTGACAGGATCAAGTCGTTCCCCAGTATGGTCATCAAATTTTTTTGTAGGAATTCTTCAATCGATGCGGACACCGCTTGTTCCTTTATCCTATATGGTACAAGTATAGAACAAAACACCACAACAGTCTATCCTTTCTCTCAATGGTTAATCTACTTAAATAAAACCACTATTTTAGCTCAAATCTGAATGTTCTAGTCTTCGTTCCACTGCTCTTCATGTGATCTATAGTACCTGCAAAGAAGCATCAGAAAACAAGACAACAAGATGAGAGTAACAAGATAGATTAACAATCCATATTAGTGATCAAGGAATCTAATAATAATTGACTGATATTAGCACAAATCAAATATGTGAAAGGGAAACATTTTTGTATTGATCAAATAAGAAGGTAAATCTACAACAAAAGCCTTGATGTTAATAGATTTGTCTTCCACAATGGTCTTTGACACCTTCACAACACTTTTCACTCACACAAATATCTTTGCACACAAGCTCACTCAAGTTTTCCTCAATCCAACAACATAAGGATTCTTTCTTGGTCTCTCTTTACATAGTCCATAAAGCCTTCTTTTATAGGCAAAGGGAGGCTCATATGAGATGAGATTCTTTAGGAAAAGGATAGGGGATGATACCCAAGGGTTAGGAGGTCGAGTTCTAGCTCTCCATAACTTATAGGAACTTCCTCCATGAGTGCTTTTGCATGGAAGCTTCTCGAAACTTCCTTTTTTCCCTTTTTAATTTTGTCACCACTTATTGCAGAGAGGGTAAAGGCATCGACGCTTTTTGTGAATAGGGTAAAGGAACTGACAGTTCCTCATGTCAATGGACAATAGTGTTAGATTTTTATCATTTAAGCTATATGATATTAGGATCTATGAAACTTCCTCAGAGATAGAATAAGAACCAAAAGTAAAACCCAAAGATACAAAGATGATCTCTCGACAACAGTTGTCTCTCTCTCTCTTGTCCCAAATTATTCTCTCTCTCAGTTATGCGCTACAACTGAGTGTGAGTGACTGTGTGATAAATAGAGAGGCTCACTCTCTATTTATACTAGTTTTCGACTTGACATTAAATCACCAGGGCTGACTTCTCTAGGAGAGTCTAATAACCCTAGTTCCCCACAACTGTGGGGACTTTAACCCTTGATCAATAAGGAAGGTTACCCTCTATGACTTTACATGACTTGTTTACATTATTGATTCTCCCAATAGGAACATAGGGGTATGACATGAATTAATTACATTACTGATTCTTCTAATAGTAACATCGAGGTACAATACATAAGACATATAAGTGAATACATTCAGAAGTTACAATTAAATCAACACTCCCTCTTAACTAGGAAGGTATTCTCTCGACACAATTCATCAGCACAAGTCTTCATCACTGGATCATCATCACTGGATCATCAAGTCTGGATCATCATTAAGTCCACCATCATCAAGTCTACCATCATCAATTTTGGATCATCTAGATCATCAATGGATCATCACTG
This sequence comes from Pseudotsuga menziesii, assembly GCA_001517045.1. Lineage (NCBI taxonomy): Eukaryota > Viridiplantae > Streptophyta > Pinopsida > Pinales > Pinaceae > Pseudotsuga > Pseudotsuga menziesii. The sequence goes on from LPNX010964324.1 coordinate 522,656, forward strand.
CTTCCGCTATCTTGAACAAATGGTGCTATCTCTCAATTCTACTCATCACAAGAAGTTCTATAGCGCCAACCCTTTTTTTTCATGTTGGTTGTAGGCCTAGCCTCCATGTAGGTCTTCATCTTATTCAACACTTATATCTGACCATGGGAGGAACACATCCAACGACCATGTCAGAAAGGCCTACCCAACACTCACATATGAACATGGGATGAACACATCAACCATGTCAGAAAGGCCCAACACTCACATCCGACCATGGGATGAACACATCAACCATGTTAGAATGCTTAGCACTTATATCTTACCATGGGATGAACACATCAACCATGTAAGAAAGGTTCAACACTCACATTTGACCATGGGATGAACACATCAACCATGTTAGAAGGGCTCAAAACTCACATCTGACCATGGGATGAACACATTAAGCATCTCAAAAAGGCTCAGCACTTATATCTTACCATGGTATGAACACATCAACCATGTAATAAAGGCTCAGCACTTATATCTTACCATGGGATGAACACATCAACCATGTAAGAAAGGCTCTACACTTATATTTGATCATGTGGGATGAACACATCCCGCAGTCACATCAGAATGGCTTTGCACTTATATCTGACCATGGGATGAACACATCAACCATGTCAAAAAGGCTCATGGATGCATCACTTCCCTTTGGAGGGAACCTCGATATAGAGAACACCAAGCTTCTCCTTGAAGTACTCAAACTTCACTCTAGCTAATGGCTTGGTTAACACATTAGCTATCTACTCATCTATTGCAACATACTGGAGCTTCACTGCTCCTCTCTACACTATATCCTTGATATAGTGATATTTGATCTCGATATACTTTGACTTGTCATGGAACACTAGGTTCTCTGACAACTTCACACAACTCTGGTTGTCGCAATATATGCAAGTAGCATCCAACTGGAGATCAAACAAATTAAATAGTAGCTTCCTAATCCACACTGCCTCACAGCTAGTTGAAAAAGTTGCAACATACTCTGCTTCGGTTGTACTTAGTGCCACACAGGATTGCTTCCTGCTAAACCAAGAGATCACACCTGATCCCATACTGAAGAAACACCCTAAAGTACTCTTCTGGTCAATGGCACTGCCTGCCCAATCTAAATCCACATAACCTTCTAGGTTAATGTTTTGATTCTCCTGATACTTGATCCCATAATCAACTGTACCCTTCAGGTACCTGATCAGAATATGCTTTGCAGAAATCAAGTGAACATGTCTCGGATCTGTCAGGAACTGGCTCAATGTGTTCACAACAAAGCAAATATCTGGTCTCGTATTTATCAGGTACATCAAGGACCCAATCATCTAATGATACATCGTAGCATCAACCGACTCGGATGAAGCATCAATCAATAGCTTTAGGTTTGACGCCATAGGTGTGGTCATGGCCTTGTAATCCATAATCTCAAACCTCTTCAGGATATCTATTGCATACTTCCCTTGTACCAGGGAGATTCCATCCACATTCTTCCACACCTCCATTCCTAGAAAGTAGTGCATCATACCCAAGTCCTTCATCTTGAACTCAATAGCCAGCTTCCTCTTTGTGTCTGCAATCAACCCATTTGCGCCTGTTAAAAATAGGTCATCTACATACAAATGGATCATCACTGGGTTCCCTTCTTCAACCTTGCAGTAAAGGTTGGAATCTGCTTTACTCTTGGTTAAAGCCCAAGATAGTCAGGAAGCTTTCAATTCTATTATACCATGTCTTGGGTGTCTGTTTCAAATCGTACAGGGATTTCTTCAATTTGCACACATGATTCTCCCTGTCATGTGTCTCAAAAATGAGCAGTTACTCCACATACACTTCCTCTTCTACTACACCATTTAAGAAGGCATTCTTGACATCCATCTGGTGTACCTTCCATTTCATGACTACAGCCAGAGAAAGTACTGATTTGATGGAAGTGTATCTATCTACAGGTGCAAAAGCCTCTTCATAATCTATTCCTTCTTTCTGAGAGAAACAATGAGCCACAAATCTTGCTTTATATTTCTCTATGCTACCATCTGCAGCATGCTTGATATGTAGATCCACTTAGAAGTCACAACAGACTTCCCCTTTGGTCTTGGGACAACATCCCAAACATCATTCTTCATGATCGACTAGTACTCCTCGATCATAGCATCCTTGCATTCTTTCTTCTCTGCTGCTTCTTCATATTTGAAAGGTTCTTTGGCGATGATGTCACATAATAAGGCTACATATCCAGAGTAGGACCTAGTTCTCTTTCTTCCTCTGTTCATTTCTTCTAGAGCCCCATAACTTTCTACACCTTGGATAGCCTCTCGTACCCATGCAGGTTTCCTCTTGTGAGGATTCTTCTCTTGAGGTGGATCTACTGGTTCCTGAGGTTCTTCCATTTCTCAATCTTCTTTTGGAGTTTCTTCGTTCATAGTTGTATTACAGATTATGGGTACTTCTGATTCTTCAGAGTTTTCAACATGTTTTTTTTCTGGACTTGATGCAAGCTGAGTCTTCGTCAAATGTTACATCTCTGCTGATGTCGATCTTCTTGAATCCTATGAAGTATATTCTATAAGCCTTCGAGTTCTCAGAGTATCCCACAAATATACCCTTCTTTCTTGAAGGATCTAACTTTGTCCTCTTTTCTTTTGGAATGTGTATGTACACTGGATAGCCAAATATTCTGAGATGAGTGACTTCTGGTTTCTTGCCGAAAAATACTTCTTCAGGTGTCTTGTTATTGAGTACTCTATGTGGAGTACGGTTCTGTACATACATAGCTGTCCTGGAAGCTTCTGCCCATAGATGCATAGGAAGGTCTTGATCATGAAGCATTGCCCTTGCTGCTTCCATGATTGTTCTGTTCTTTCTTTCCGCAATCTCATTCTGTTGTGGATTATATGGAGTGGTCAACTCCCTCTTAATCCCTGAATCTCTGCATAATTATTTAAATTTATTTGATGCAAATTCTTCGCCATTATTTGATCGAAAAATCTTGATCTTCTTCTCTATGTGGTTCTCAATCAAGGCTTTGAATTATTTGAATTTTCTGAATACTTCATCCTTGTTCTTCATGAATTATTACCATGTCATCCTAGAAAAATCATCAATGAAAGAAACATAATATACATACCCGCTTAGAGAACTGGATGACATTGGACCGCATACATCAGAGTGGATTATTTCCAAGATTCATTTTTCCTTGTTCTTGCTACTTGGAAATGTCTTCTTTGTGTTCTTTCCTTTCGCACATCCTTTGCATACACCTTCATGCTTTTCCTGCATTTCTGGAAGACCTTCAACAACTTTTCTTGCAAGTGGTAGTGCCCTATAGTGCACATGTGCAATCCTTCTATGCCATAGTTCATTTGGTTCTACTGAGTCATGAACCAAAGCTTGTTTAGGTTGGCCCTTCAATTTGTATAGTCCTCCCTTTTGTTCTCCAATTACTACTACATCATCAATAGTCTTTCCTTTTGGCCACATGAAGACTTGGCCATCTATAAATGCAACCCTCATGCCTTTTCCATCCAATGCAGAGATGGAGAGAAGGTTCTTCTTTAGTCCTGGTACAAATAGAACATCCTTAATCTTTTTATACTTTCCAGAGTCTAGTTTGTAGGAGGATTCACCACTAAATTTTATTGGATACTGGTAGTCATCCTCAAGTTTCACCTTGTGGGGTGATTCATGTTCTGATAGTCTCACAAAGGATTCCTTAAATCTCGTCATGTGTTTGGAAGCACCACTGTCTATAAGCCAATCATTGCTTCCATGTGAGACAGTTCCCATGAGGGCAGAGATCAGAACATATTCTTCATCACTTTCTTGCTTGATTCTCTTCTTGGGAGGTTCATCATCCTCTGCAGTGTTAGCATGATGTCTTTTCTTGTTTCCCTTCTTCTTGTGAGAGCCATTTTTGTTCCTAGGACAATATATAGCATAGTGTCCTCTTTCATCACATGTAAATCATTTGAATTTAGGAAGATTCTTGTTAGATATTCTAGGATGAGAGTGCTTACCTTGGTGATGTTCTGTTTTGCTCTTCTTAGATTGTACTGTGAGAGATTGATCTTCATTTTCTATATTTTCTTCTTGAGCTACTATTCGAGCTTCTTCTTATGAGAATTCTTCCCACAGTCTGCTAAACTTGATTAGTTTGTTCCTAGCACAGATCCCTTGAATGAAGGAGTCCCATGCTTAGGGAAGACCATTCAAGGTGGTCATCACAATAAATGCATTCTATACATCTTCATCTACTACTTCAAGTTGTTCCTTGATCTAAGAGACCCTTGTAAAGTAAGACTATATAGTCTCCGCAGTCTGGATCTTTACATTCTTCAATTGATTTCTCAGAGTCATCTTCCGATTTATGTTCTTCCCTTCAAACAACTTGGTCAAGGCATCAAACATCTATTTGGGTGTCTTTAGGGAGGACACCTGAGGTATAAGGTGATCCTTGATTGGATCAACAATAATCCTCTTAGCCATGACAAATTTCTTTTTGTTTAAGGCCTTAGCCTCATCTCCCTTTGGAACTGGAACCTCTTCACTTATGTAGGAGTCCAATTCATTTTCTTTCAGGACCAGGGAGATCCTATACTTCTAGGCTCAAAATTTGTCAGCTCCCTCAAGATTTTCATCAAGCTTGGTATGATGCGACATCTTAATAGAGAACCTCAAATGGAAATACAAAAGATTTAGATCTTACCAATTTAAGATGTCCAAACTAAATCTGGAGCTGGATTTCTATAGAGCTGGTTTTCTGGTTCAGGAGCATATTAGGGTTTGACTTTCCAGGAGTTCTACCCAACCAAAAAATTCAATTTTGATCTCTAAACTTAGATTTTGTGGAGGAGATCAACCCTGGCCTAGGCTCACTCAAAAATTCCACTTTTGTGGAAAGCCTTAATTTCTGGCTGTAGTGTTAGGTCAAAAACTAAAAATCCTCATAATCAGATTTTGCTTCAACAGAAAGATGCGCCCTAGAGAGGAGAGTCAGAATAGCCTCATTTTGCTGATGATTTATGGAGAGAGATCCAAAAAATAGGAATCCCTAGCTTCAGCAGCTACATAGTGTCTTCTTCTCGGGTTAGCTCTGATACCATGTTAGATTTTTATCATTTAAGCTATATGATCTTAGGATCTTATCTAAGAGAATAACAAGCACAACAATCAATCACAATAGACAATGGACACAAATATTTTCCTCGGGGAAACCATAAAGGAGAAAACCCCGCAACTTCCTCAGAGATAGAATAAGCACCAAAAGTAAAACCCAAAGATACAAAGATGATCTCCCAACAACAGTTGTCTCTCTCTCTCTCTTGTCCCAGCTTCTTCTATCTCTCAGTTATGTGCTACAACTGAGTGTGAGTGACTGTGTGATACATATAGAGGCTCACTCTCTATTTATACTAGTTTCTGACTTGACATTAACTCACCAGGGCCGACTTCTCTAGGAGAGTCTAACAACCCTAGTGCCCCACAACTGTGGGGACTTTAACCCTTGATCAATAAGGAAGGTTACCCTCTATGACTTTACATGACTTGTTTACATTATTGATTCTCCCAATAGGAACATCAGGGTATGACATGAATTGATTACATTACTGATTCTCTCGATAGGAACATCGGGGTACAACACATAATACATACAAGTGAATACATTCCAAAGCTACAATTACATCAACAAACTGGTGCTAGCGCTCTGTCATAGGGAAGAAAATGTGACAGCCTACTTAAGAGTGGGAAAAACATCCAAAAGAATCCTTGTCCAAGTGCTTTGAAGGGTTTCAGACATCAATACTGCATATTTAGGTGCAACAACTAGGTATGACTGAAACTTGAAATATTTGGTAGTGTGGAAATTCACTAGCTGAGAATGGATGATCTCATCTAGGAATTCATCATATTTAAGGCAAGGGGGTTGATGATATTGGGACTTTGACTGACTCACATTTATTTTGAGCAGTAGACTCATTATCATCTCAGGGACAAATATGTCTATATCTAAACCTAAAAATCGATTCAGCATTGAAACAAAGAGTTTGGACTCTTCATAAAACAAGTTGATATCCAAGGGAAAAGGCTGGTTTGCGAGGTATACATCAATCCTAAATAATTTAGAGAAAAAGGGTTTCTTTTCTTCGATGGTAGAATTCCTAAATAATTGAATTAGGTCTTCTTCCACAAACTCTTCTCGGCCTAGGGTGAATGCGGGTGGGACTACAAGAGAATCTCAAACAATAAGGGTGTTTACAGGAAAGATGATTTTGGTCTTAGCATTGTCCATTATTACTCTCTCATAGGAAGAGTAATTTGACACACACCGGTACATAAAATATGAGAAATTCAAGGTTTGGTCAAGGAAGAAATGGTAGAAATGGGACTAGAAGATACCATGTAGGTTGATGCCTTGGTATTTGAAGGATTGTAACTTGGTTTTCAGATGGTGGACTGGGACAAAGGACAAAATAGTGTCGAAAATTCCACCATCTCTATCTTCAAAAACCTCCTCCAGTTTCTGAAGCTCTAAGTCTTATGTCTCAATTCACCTTCGCTATCCATTTTCAAATATTCCTAAGCGGGTGAAAACGTGGCCTACCTGAAAGATGGACAACTGGAAAGATAGTTGTACAACTTGGATTCTCCCATGCAGAGATGCTTTATTCTTCCAATGCACAAAATGAAAAATAACCTTCAAAACACGTTCCCCTTTTCTTTTATATTATTCCTGAAATGGTGGTTTCAGAATCAAGAGAAGCGGTTTTCCCCTACCATTTTATTCTAGCGAAACTCTCCTCTGTCTGCCACGTGGAAGGTGGTATTTTTTCCATTGGGGGGAATGTTTTTTAACCTCCATGCATGTCTTGAGAGTGGACCTCCTCCTATCCATATATCTAATCCATCTCTCACCTAGATCGTTGATCTTAATTCTCCTTTAATTTTAACTTTTTCCTTCTGCTGCGTGATAACCTGCTTATCGGTCATGCATTTTCCCCTAGCGAGTCATATATCCATTGTAGATTTACTTAATATTCATTACGAACTATTGATTCCATCTTTTTTTCATTGGAAAAAAAGCGTAACTTTATTTCTTCAAACAAAATTACATTCTATTGATACACTTAAAAGTGTAGTTTTAAAAAGAAGAGCATATGCTTCGTGACCATAACATATAGTTCGTCACCAGTCTAAAGAACTTTTACATGCAGTCATGCAAATGATCATACCAATCCATGCCATGTAAAAGGCATGAATAAAACAATGGCAAGTAGGAATCCGAGAATTCAGTAGAAACCGTTGATTCCATCTATCCTTTAAGCGTCACCTTCATTTTCCGTTGTCCACTAATTTTTAATTTAGTGCACAACTTCCTTTGGTGGATCACCTAATAGTTGTCGATCTCATCCACTTGTTATTCTCATAGTCGATCAAAGTTGGTCTTTAATCATTCCACTAATCTTGAATTTGTCATTGACCGTGCAAGTTCTCCCAGTGAATCCCAACTCCGTCATTGATCTTATTCACCTTCATCCTCACAATTGATTAAGGTTAGCTTTTAAACTTTTCGTCAATATCTAATCTGTCTTTTACCATGCATCTTCTCACATCAGATTTCATATTCGTATTCGATCCTGCTTGCCTTTTTTTATCCACCGTAGATCTAAATGGTTTGTAAAGCCTTTCTGCTGATCACCAATTTTGAATTTTTCCTTGCAACTTTTGATAGTGGGTATATTGTTCACTGTAGATATTTTTGCCTAAAGATCTTGGCCATCGAAGTTTAAAGACATTTACCACAAGCGCCTTTCATTCCTTTAGTCGCCATTATATAATTCACGATCATATTCATAAGTTTTTTCTTAACTTTTAGTTATTCATTGGAACTTAACTCCTTGTTTTCACCTGCAAGCTAAAATGGTGTTAATAGTCCCAATCCATATGATTGATTTGACAATTGCACAAAATTTGGAAGAGATCTCATGCCAGCTATTCTGCCACTCATTGAATGCTTCCTCAGAGTCACTATGAAAACACTAGATATTCCTCCAATGTAATGATACATCTATTGTTGGATTAGTGTATCCTTCTCTTCTTCTAGCATTCAAGTTATAAATATAGTCCCAAACATCCTTTTCCTTGGAATCCATAGAAATCTCAATATACTTAGGCCTTGATAAGGATATAATGGTTGTGTTACCTTCATACCATTTCCTTCAAATATCATGGTTTCCTTCTTCAAGTTGATACAACATAATTTTCAGAAGCCCAATCAATTCCCAATAAGGATGGATATGGGTCTATTTTGTCCATGATTTCTATTATTTCAAAATCAACCAAGGTTTTAACACCAACTTTGTGAATGTCTTCATTTTCTAGCCTTCCAAATAGATTGTAATGTCCTGGTTTTGACCCCGTTACATTAGATGTATATGATGTATAAATTGTAAATGATCAGGGTGTGGAGCTAAAGGCCAAGGCCCCACCATTGATCGGTTATGTTATGTTTTGGATTTGAATTGTCACCGACGGTATATTGGGGCATGCGGCATATATTATGTTGGTCATCATGTAAATATGCATCTATAATTAATTAAATGAACCCGACCAGCTACGATCGCGGCAATTAAAATGAGAAAGGGGCATGATTTTCACAAGGATAAGGGTGGGGAAATTGTCAACCTTGGCCAATGAGAGAAAAACCCATGTGTCTTCTTCCTCTGTCTTATTCCAACCACTTTCATTAAGAAAGACTGTTGGTGGCTGAGGCAGTTAATTGTTTTGGGGAGTGGGGTGGCAGGACTGTCAGTCCTCACCCACACGCACACTCCACCATGGTTGACTTCACTACGGCTGGGGAAAACGACTGCCATTCATTCACGCAGGGATTATCCACTCTCCCCACGACTGTGCAAAAACGCTCACGCACTTGCAATTCGCGTCCCCTCCATTGTTGTTCATTCTCACGTAGAGGGATTCTTTCCCGTTTTTTGTCTTCACGCACAGGATTTTGCTGGATTTAACCATGTAGTAGTTTTCCTTTGTGAATTGGAGAATGGTGTGGCTCCATCCTTTACTCATGGGTTAATTTGTGGGTTCTGCATTGTGGCTGTATATGCACCGGTCGGGATATTGTAAATTCGTCCCCAAGTGTGGTCTGCATACGTTTTTCCTCAGCGGCCTCGACTGTGAAAACGGACTGTTGTTTTCCCCATGTATGTTGGTAGTGGATGTTGGCTTAGATTTGCTTGATAAACCTGGTGGCTGGAAACCACACAGACAGAGCTAGAGGGCTGGCCTTCTTCTCCATCACCCCTGAATAACACTGGAAGGGAATGCAGGGCCTGAGGGACTGTGTAGCAGAGAAGGGACTGATTCCTTGTGTTGGGTGTGAGTGGGTGTCTTAGAGGCCAGGCTAGTTCTTGTGTAGGTGTTCTTAGCTCTGTAATGAGCTCACTAGCTTAGTAATTATCCTTTCCCAACTCCTTGATGGCCTGATAAACCCAACTGTGTTGGCTTGGCTGTGGTATGTACATCCTAGGCTATGTGTAAGCCTGCTTGTTCCCTTATTCCTTGGAGAATCATGCCCAGCTCGGGGGTGGCAGCGCTGCTGAGAGATTAAGGAGCACGTTGGCTTATGGTTGGGTGGAACGTTGCAGCGACGTAGCTGGTTGCAGAAGGAGAATTCATAAGATAAGTGATCTTTCCTATTTTACTTCTTCAACCTTAATTTCTATTAATTAAATGATGAACATGTTGAATGCATCCATGACTGAATGTTGTTGGTTTCCACTATGTATGATGTTTCCACTGTGTCTGATAGAGGATTGCATAAGTGCATGTTTTTACTTCAACGCAGTTTCCTTCAACATTCTGCTTCAACCACTTTGTGTATGCATTTGTTCATGGGGCTCTTAGCCCATGTGTTTGAAGCTTGTAGTCGTGTCCTCCTTGCCGGTCGGAGGCATGGGGACGTGACATAGATAATATGGGAGAATAAACCAAGTTAGGGATCCCTATTTCCTCGTAAGACTTCTTTGGAAGGATATTGACATCCAACCCAAGGTCAAACATTACATCTTTAATGGCAAACCCATCTACTTGGGCATCTAGCCTGAATTCTTTCCCAATTACCCTCTTCCTTCATCTCACCCTATGGGTTTTCTTTTAGGAATATCAACGTAAATCAAATACTCCTCTTATTAAGTTCTAGGAAGCATGAGAAGGGTTTTACACAACTTTCTATTCAATTGTTCATATTCTAAAATATGAGAAAATAACATGACCAATAAATCAATTTTTTTCTTGGAATTACTTAAGGTTTTGGATTTGGATTATTTTCAACAACCTCGTAAAGTTAGGGTAGGAAAAAAATTGTGTTCTTGGTAACGTTTCATGCTTCTAGGTGAAGAGTGCACTGGTAGAAGTTGGAACACCTCGACTACTTCCTTATAGTATTTTTTCTACTAGATTGGGTCATACTTAGACATTTGTGGTCCTACTTTTTGAATTTTTTGAGGGTTTAAATTATTGCTAACGTTTCAAATCTAGGTTCCTAGTTGAGTAACAACATTGACTGTAGGACCTATCTTTTCATTACCAAGGCTGGATTCTAAATTGATCAAACTCATTGGTCTTTGTCTCGCCCAATCCTTCCATTTCACAATCAATTTTGGGCAGCCCTCAATAGCATCAATATTAACCCTATAGTAAGAACAACGTGGTAATTTCTGTATAGGGAATCCTCGAGAGAGGAGATGTTATGCACCAAATTCCCTAAAAGAGCATAAAAGAACCAACAAGGAGTAATCCATACCTTAAGAATGAAGAAAATAGATGAATAAGAAGCCTCTTTGAGGGGACAACCTCCTTATACAATGCACCAAATACACAATACAATAAGACATGATTATACAAAATGAATCTCATCTATTATAAATAGGAGACAAAGTGGTTATTATGTAACCTAAAACCGAGCTGACCTAACCACAACTAATACAATAATAATAAATGATTATTAGTTCCTTAACATAGCCCCCCTCTTTAAAAAATATTTTCTCTGAAAACTTGTAATTAAGGGTATTTCTTCATGAATTGTTCATTTTCCCATGTAGAATATTGTGGTGACACATTCTTCCACTTTATTAGGTACTCCATAATGGTTCTATTCCAAAGAGACAGAGAACATCTATCAATAAAAAAAAGTGTCCTAGAATCAACTTTAGGATTCTTCCTCTAATTTGGTAGTTTTGTTTGCATTGGCATAGTATGTCACATACTACCTTTTTCAATCAAGATACATGAAAAACCTTACAAATGCAGGAGTAAGGAAAATCTAACTCATAATCCACTTCTCCAATCTTGTGAATAATTTGGTAGGGTCCGTAAAAATTTTGGGCTAATTTTTTTATTTTTCTTCTTTTTTCGAGTAGATTGCTTACAAGGTTGTGGTATCAAATATTGTACCAAGTCACCCTCCTCAAATTGTCTTTTAGTATGTGTTAATTTGCTTATTTCTTCATCCTATTTTGGTCCATTTGAAGGTTTTCTTTAAGGGTTTGCAAAGTTTATTTAGTCTTTTTCCATATGTGTATCCATTGCATAAACTTTGGAAGAATCATGCAAAACTAATGTGATACTAGGAGTTGGATAACCATAAAGCACTTCAAATACAGACATCTTTGTAGATGTGTGATAAGTGGTATTATACCACCATTATTCTAAAGGAATCCACTTGACCTATTGATATTGTTTGTATGAATAAAGAAACAGAGATAACCTTTTGAACATTTGTTAACATTTTTTGTTTGTCCATCTATTTCTGGGCGATATGTTGAACTCATAACCGAAATTTTTCGTATTATCTTCCAAAAATATTTGCAAAAACTTCCAGTGAATTTTGGATCTCTATCATTGATTATTACTTTAGGTAATCCATGAAATCTATGAATTTCCTTCATGAACGCTTTGGCCACTTGACTTGCAGTATATGTACTTTGAATTCCACAAAAGTGTGCATATTTTGTGAGTCTATCCACAACCACAAAAACAACATGCTTACCTTGTGATTTTGGTAAACGTATAATGAAATCCATTGACATATATTCCCATATTTGATTTGATACGAGTAAAGGTTGAAGTAACCATGGAGGCTTTCCTTTTCTTAACTTTATTGTGTTGGCACTCCTGGCATTCACGTACACATGTTTGATTATATTTCTTCATTCCTTCCCAATTTTCTTTTTTGATCCTTTGATAATTTTTAATAAAACATGAATGTCCTACCATCGGAGAGTTATGATATTCCCTTAATATTTTTTCTTTCAACTTGTATTGAGGGAATTAAAATATTATACCCTTGTACCAAAGAATATCTATATTCCATTCCTAATGTTCCAAATATATATTCCCTTCTTTTAGAGACTGTATTTGTTTTCTAGTACTAATATTATTTTCATTCATGACGAGCTTCTTCCAACCACACATGAATGGAAGATGCGATGAAATATAAGTTGGAGTATTATTGTATTATGCAAAGGGCACCTGCTACCACATTTTCCTTCCCTTTTTTTGTAGATTATTTCAAAATCAAACCCTTTCCTTTTTTATACCCATTTTTGTCATTCTTCTAATGACACTCTTTGTTCCAAAAAATACTTTAGGCTCTCGTGGTTTGTCTTGAATTTAAAGTGTCTCCAACTGAGATATTCATGCTATTTTTTTACCGCAACCAAAATTGTTGCCATTTCTATTCCACATGTAGATTTCACCATGTCATTTCCTTTGAATTGTTTACTTTAAAAAACCAATGGCCTCCCTATTTGCATCAATATTTATCCAATTCCTTGTCATAATTCAGCACATTCAACTATGAATGTTTACTAAATTCAAGTGTCGCTAATATCAGTGTATAATACATAACATCATTTAAAAGTGAGAATGCCAAGGTAGCTTCTTCATTACATACAAATGATTTTTTCTTCAAGAGATATGTGAGTGGACCTACAATGCATGCATAATTATTAACAAATTTCTTGTAATGTCTTGTAAAACCAAAAAATATTGTTAGAGTCTTGGTGTTCTTAGCAATAGGCCATTTTGTGATAGCTTCAATCTTTTGAGGATACACCTTGACCCCTTCTGTTGAAACAATATGACCCAAGTACTCTCCTTCTGGTTTCACAAAAGCACATTTGGATCTTTTACTTGCAATTGATTATTTTCAAGAATTTGTAGGACTTGATCCACATGTTTAATGTGTTCCTACCATGATTTTCTATAGATAAGATTATCATCAAAGAAAACCAACATAAATCTTTGAATATAAGGTCAATTTTTTTGTTCATAAGGATTTGAAAAGTAGAAGGATATTTAGTTATTCCAAAAGGCATCACCAAGAACTCATAGTGCCCTTCATGGTTTCTAAAATTTATTTGGGGAATGTATTCTTCTCTTAATATGGTTTGATGGTATCCTAATATTAGTTCTAACTTTGGCAAGTCAGCCACTCCATGAAGCTTATGTAAGAGCTCATTAATATTTGGAATGGGGAATTTATCCTTGACAATGATATTTTTTATCTCTGTAATCAGGGCACATTCTCCAAGAATTATTTTTTCTTATCATCGTCACTGATGGGGCTGCAAGGGAACTATTGGTTGGTTGAATAATACCTACATCCAACATGTGATGTACCATTTTCTCAATATCTCATTTTTTTGATGTGGATATCTTTAATGCATTTTACTAGGAGGATTACTTTCGAGAATGAGTTAAATGTGATGTTCATGATCTCTAGATGGAAGTAGTCCTTTAGGAATATATTGGAAGGCTCTATGGTGCTTTTTCAAGGTACAATTCAAGTTATCTTGAATATTTTCATCTTCATTCTTCACTTTCATAGCGTAAATTCTAGCATTAACTCCACACAAACCCTTTTCTAGGAGCTTTTCCATTCTTTGAGAGCTGATGATATGAGAGGGTGGAGATTTTAACCCTTTGAGTTCATATTGAATTCCTTCTTATTCAAATTTCATAAATAATTCATTGTAGTTCGTAGAAACTGTACCCAAGGTTATCAACCATTGAGTCCCCTATTTCAAAAATGTATGATGCACCTCCTACCTTTGTCAGCTTAGAATTGTTGTATTCCTTGACCACGATAATTTTTTCACTGCTCGAATGTGTTAAGTGTTTTTCTGGTAAGTTGTGTACTATATATCTACATGTCAGGTTTTGTAGTAACCGTCATTGCCTCTCTTCCTCCATATGTCATGGGGCTCACATGGGCTTCCAAGTTGTTCTTATTGTTTGCTAGATGCTCGTTGTGTTGTGTTGTCTCTCTTTGTGTGTGGTATCTGCACATTCCTATCCATGCATGTGATCATTACAAAATTCATATTCCTCTAACTGCCTATGCCCTGTGCTAAATCCCAACTACCCATTTGAGGCACGAGGGCATGTTCATGTGGAGGAATAGAAGTTCTATTGAAGACACTTAACACTTGTTTTTATATTGACTCAATCTTGAGTGGTGCGGGCAACGAACATGATATTTGAGACTAAGCAATGATATCAAGGTTGATATTGCACTTGGAGAGAAGTGAATGTAAGAGTTGGAAATGAAATTGAGTAGTGATATTGAAATGAAGACATCTTCAAAACCCAACCCTACAATATGAACTTCAAGAGCAAAAAAATGTTTTGAGGCAATGAAAATAATGAAACCAAATGGGAAACTCTAGTCTCTTAGATGAAAGAGGCACTTTATAAGTAGGAATGTAAGATGGAGGAGGTTTGGACTCAATTGCAATGGTATTTCTATTAGTAACAAAAACAAAATTTGTTTTCTTCGATTTTTCTCTAGATGCACAAGATTAGAATATTTATTGAAGACACAAATGCCCACGATTAACATAAATATGCTCATACACAAGCAACAAGTTGGATTTAGAAAGGCCATGCTTTCACCAAGGTGACACCAAGGGTATTTCTCCAATTTCATAAGTTTCGGGAACTTGTGTGATCCCAGTTTCAATTTTGAACTTGAACTTGGATATGAAATATGAATGGTGCTAAGTCTGTCCATAATAGAATTTTGTTTCGAGCAACCTGATGATCATATGGAGAGAGATACAATGTGATTTTTGGTTTATTTATACTAACATTTAGACTAGGAAGTGAATTTTTGTTTCATTCTAATATCCATTCATTTGGGTTAATCACCACTCCATCGTTTGATTCAAACACCAGTGTTTTGTCAAATTTGCTTAAAAGAGAATTGTTTGTATTGGTAAAGTTTGCTTGGAAAGGTATATTTGCAGTATTATGACATTATTTTTTTCATGTCAATAAGATAGTATTTGAATTCACCTTTGCACATGAGCGAAGCATAATCAAAGGACTCTAAGTACCATAAAGTCTTCATTTTGGAGACCACTCCAACTTGCAAAAAATAAAATTTTGTAAGTTTTCTTGTAACTTTTGTACTTGCAATAGTTTTAAGTGTCAAATTGATAATTAAGTTGAACTGAATTGTACTTGGTGCATTTTCGGTAGAAGCTGACACCCTACAGGTATTGAGTTTGTTTGTAAAGATTGGAGTTTCCAAGAATCCCTTCTTTATTTGAGTGAGTCTTGAATCATAGTTTATTAATGGATTGAATCAATGATTTATTAGAGTTAATGAACACTCTACTTCTCTCTTATGTCGACAACATTATCATGGTCGACAAGACAACTCTCACTCATATTCAAAACTGTGTACAATATTCACAAGACACACTTGCATTTCTACAGCTTGAGACATGACTCCAACAAGAAGAAATGCATTTTGAACTTGTTCCTATTTGGAACAATGTACCTTGTGATTGCTCTCATCAGCCATAATGATGCCACTTCAAAAGAAAATTATCAAATTAGTGGCTCCACTTTAGAATAAAAAGAAAAAGAATATGGTTTTTTTCATACACATGTTCAACTTATTCTTTCCAAGCCCATCATCAAACCTTCAGAAGAAATTGTACACAACAAGAACAAAACTATCCTTGGATACTATAAGGAAGTGAAATTTCACATTCTTGGTTTATTCAATCAATCTAGTTTTAGAGTGCCAGGTTCTTAAAATAAAGTTCATCTTCATCTACTCCAATTCGGAGTTTGAAATGCCAGAATTGTGATCGAGTTGGCCATATGAAATATTGTTGTTTTGATCTCCACCCTTGTAAGCATTGTGGAAATCAAACCCACTCTTCAAACATATGCTTCATTTTGAAGAAAGTTGTAAGAGAGAAGATTCACTATGGATGAATTTCTTCCTGGCAATGATCATCAACAACGAATACGATATATATGTCATACTGAATATTTATTTCTCAAGTAATGACACATCTTGCAATTGAAATATTTTATTCTCCTCACCTTGTTCCTGACAAAAGGGAATGATTGATGGTCACAAATAAACTATCTAGAAAAAGTGAGTAGGAACAAGCGATCTTGAACCAATGTTAGGGTTGCATCCAAAACCTTGTTCCAATTTTTAGGATCTTGATCTAGAACCACCTAGCCAGAGTCAAAGTTGCAGCTATATCTAGAGTCGAAGCCATGTTCCACCTGATCATGATTTGGTTTGTGGTCTTCCTTAAACCACATTTTTCCAAAGGAGCCGTTGATCCCTACTGCAAAGTTCCAGACGAAAATGCTAAGAAAGAACCAAATTTATCACCAAGTTCAAGAGTTTGTGTTCATCGTTGAACCGCCATTTAGTAGAAGACGTCAACTTCTGTTAACCATTTGGCTTGTGGTAATAACAATACAACTTTTTTCAAGGAACACCTTATTTTCACCACTTAGTAGAAGACTTTATCTTCTGCTGGTTTACTTGAAAAATTCATATTGTGAAGTTGGAGATGTTTAGCCTTTGGCAACTATCCACTTCCATTTTTTTCTAATCTTTTCTTAGACTCCTATACACCCCTTCGGATTAAGGGGGTAGTGTTGGAACTTAATCCGTTTGCGTTAGGGGAAGATGGAGAGTCGTCTCAGAAGACCAAGAGACTCATTCGAATATGGAAACCAATGATCATGGAATATGTATTTATACGTCATTATCATTCAAGAAATGCAACTCATGCTTATCATACGTCTTGTGTATTTGGATTTGTTCATCCAATTGTGTGTATACCCTATTAGGAATTACAACACATTTATTTGCCTTAGTTTTTCAACTACCATGGGTTACAAAAAACCATGGGCGAATACTATGAGATGAAAAATCCACACAAATGGATTTTATCCACTTATTATTATTTTGTTTTTTTTATTTTTTTCCCACCAAATACCAAGGATGTATACCATGGTTTTACCAAGACTATGGGCGCCATAGATTCTTTGGTGAAAGAGGTGGGTGGACACTGATTTTCACTTGGATTAGTCCTCCCCCCTTAGCAAGAAATGGTCCCCATTGCATCAAGTTCCTTCATCAGATGGGGCAACTTCTATTGAATGTGGCTCCTGGTGAGCCACTTGCCTTGGTGAAGAAGTTTCCCTGCTTTGAATTCTCAATATAATTGGAGATTTTATTGGTGTGTTCCTTTCATCTTTGTGTCCATGATTCGGTCCATTGTCACCTATTTGATGCAGTCAGGATTGACTTTTTATGGTCCAAGTGCTCAACTACCTCTAAGGTGTCCAAGAGCGGTGAAGAATATGGTCAAAGAAACTCCACATTAAATACATGGTGCAAGCCAAGGAAAGGGGTAATACTTAACTCAAAATCATTCTCACCTACATCCTTGGTGACAGTGTAAGGTTCATATATGAGTGGAAAAGGATTCTGATGGGTTCCATAGAGGTGTTATATTTTGCAAATTCAACCATACCTTATCTCCCACATAAAACTTCCGTGGAACTTGATGTTGATCATGAGTTTTTGTGTACATGGAATTGGTTTTATTCAAACTATCATGAACTTATTGTTGGATGTGTCGGACCTGTTTAGCGAATTTGGTTAGTTTGAACATGGGATGATTATTATGTTGGACATAATGGACACACTGAGAGGGGGGTGAATCAATGTGAGAGAAATTATAAAAAATTTACCTTCTTTTAATCAATCAAAGTATATCAATCATTATTTCATGAATTGCATAATCAAATTCATCATGAGTCATAAGCACAACATCACATCAAAAGAGACACAAGAATATATGGAATTTTGACCTTTTTTTATTAGACATGGAAGACAACATTCTTCCCAATTACAATCAACACCAACTGATGAAAAGAGCACCAGATCTCATAACATGACCCAACCTATTTTTATTAGCTCCAACTAAGAAGGGTTTGGGGAGTCAAATACTCAAGTGCAAGATTCTTCTTGCAGGAAATCATATGGCTTTGCAGCACAACCAACCTCTTCTCTGCACCTCAATCTCTACTCATCACTCTGTTGGTCAACATTGCTCATCAATATCTGGTCAATATGCTCATCAATATTTGGTCAATCTTCTCATCACTATTGCTCATCATTGTTGATCAAGTATCTCTACACATCAAATTTGCTCATCATTGTTGATCAAGTATCTCTACACATTAAATTTGCTCATCACTGCTGATCATTATTTTCTACTCATTAATATTGCTGGTTAAGCTGGTCAATATGCTCATGTACACATCATTGTACACCTCATCATACGCAATTATTGAACAAGTAATTCTTCTCTGCTTTCACTGAACATAAGGCATGCATCATCATAATAGGTATGCATCATCGTCATAAGGTATGAATCATCATCATAGGGTATGCATCCTCATCATCAAATATGCATCATCATCATCTCAGTGTGCACTGTTTATGCATCATCATCATCAAGTATACATCATAGTGCATAGGAGAGCATCATCATACTATGGTATGCATGTACATCATATTGTATAGGAGTGCATCAACATCATAGAGTGTACATCATTATCACATGCATTATCATCATAAAGTGTATAATACCATAGCATAAAGGTATGAAACATCATTTTCGTAACCTCAATAATGAATCCAAATATATATACCAATATAGAGGATCACATACTAAGATAAAAGATGAACTCTATCCATGAGAGACATGTTCCATCACAAGAGAAACCCAAAAGCATGAACC
The DNA here is from genome assembly GCA_001517045.1 of Pseudotsuga menziesii. Classification (NCBI taxonomy): domain Eukaryota; kingdom Viridiplantae; phylum Streptophyta; class Pinopsida; order Pinales; family Pinaceae; genus Pseudotsuga; species Pseudotsuga menziesii. The sequence goes on from LPNX010964324.1 coordinate 541,825, forward strand.
ATACCTTTTCAAAAATCACAATATGAAGAAGTATATAAAAAAAATATCTAGATAATATCATCACATAGCCCTCGTAACAAGCTTTCCAATGAGCCAAGAATTTTGTAATTTCGATTCCATATAAGAAAGTTATGCCAATTTTAGTGAAGATGCCCAAAAATTTCTCCTCCACAAAGTTTCGCACTTTTCTCCAAGAGTTGCAAAAATACTCAGAGAATTGATGATGAACAAATGAAATGTTTAATATTCTATTTATATTGGTTGTGGAGGAAAGTTATTACCTTGCGCCGACATGCAATTCAAAATTACAAATAATTAAATTATCTTTTGTTTGGTCGGCTGACCCAAAAAGGTGGGGTGCACCAACTTCAAAAACTCATATCTTTCAATCGTAAGGAGTTAGAATATGCTCCACATATCAACTGAAATGGATTGATGAGGAATATATCCCTATGATGGGTTTATTTTCAAATTCATGGTCTAATACCCTTACATTATTTAATATGTTCAAGACATCAAAGACCCCACACATGAGGGTGCAAAAGACCATACCACCAACTATAAGAGTTTCAAATTATTTGTTCAAAGACTTCTTCAACATATCAAGGCAATTCCTTGGGCTCTGTCTCCATCTACATACCAATAGCCATATAATCACAAAGAGGACCATATATCACCATCAACAAGCTAGCAAGTGTGTGGGTTCTAGACCCAAGGCATCACATGCAAGGGTTTCAAGGACTTTTTCAAAGATATCATATAATATTTAAACAATATACTTTCCATGGACTTCAAGCCCATCACATAGGACTCCATTTCCAAGTGATGAGGGCATCATGACCAAATATTATATCATATCAAAGGCTCCAACAATCATGGGCTTACAAACCACCATATGTATGGATTCCAAGACCAAAATCATTTCCAAATGCACCATCAATGATCAAATAGTGTCCAAGGGTCATCATCCTGCCATTTATGTGGGTTCCAAACCTTCTCATGCATAATTACCATCTCCAAGGGTTCCATGACCCCAACAAGGGATACATGGGAATCAAGATATTCATCACGGGTTCCAAGTTGGCATCAAGTCATTAATGACCACATCATCACCTTTAAGGACCATTAATCCATCAAATGTGGGTCTAAGGGCTTCTTCAGGGTTTCTTCGTCAAGAAAGGGGATTCATAGGCTTCTTAACCCACCTCAACCACACCAGGAGACCTTCAAGGGTCAAGATCCATCGTGACATCACATATGGGGTTGGTAGACCTTCTCCTAGGGTACCATGACACCATCAGAAGATGAATGACCACATAATGGGTAATTAATTCTTCTTCAACCCATCTAGGGATTCAACACCATCTCTGGAGTCTTCAACATATTCAACAAGATTGTGGCTTCAAGATCCATCCTTGTGGGTACAGGGACCTTGTTAATGGGGTACAAGGTGCTTCAAGGAAAAAACCCACTCTGTAAGGGATCCAAGGCTCAAACCCACTTTATAAGGGGTCCAAGGCACTATAAGTGGGACTTGGTGGCATCAATGACAACCTTTGGGGCCACTGCAAGTCCATGTTGGAATCAATGAAAATTTCATCAACATCTTCCTATGTATTTATAGTGGTAAATGTACTTTAAATGGGGATAATGGAAGAAAACCCAAGCACACCTAAAACAGGTTGTGGCCAATAGAGCTATGAAGGGCTATGTTGTAGCTATGTTTAACATAATCCTAAGGCTCTCATACCAAGTGTGTGGATGTTTGGAGTTGTATATTCTCAGGATATGAATAATCATCTTGTTGATGAACTTTGTCTATCCATCTATTTTGGGGTGGAAGGCAGTCGATTTGGTCATCCTCGTGTCCATCATGGGTTACAAAAAAACATGGCTGAATATCATGGGTTGCAAAATCCACACATATGGATTTCTCTACTTATTATTATTTTATTATTTTATTTTTCCCATTAAATACCATGGTTTTACCAAAACCATGGGCTCCATGGGTGATTTGGTGAAAGAGTTGGGTGGTCACTGATTTTCACTTTGATCAATTAGCAACCAATACTTGAAATTTTTTCACTGTATACACAAAACAATCGAGGCACTCTACTAATTTTTTATCAATGAAAATATGTGTACTACCTTAATCAATTAGTAATATGATCCTTTGCTTCTTAATGTGACCTGCAATCTTGAGGGTGTGGGGTGTTGACATACCTACCAAGGCATGAACTGATATTTCACATTGGTCTAGATTTATGTTGTGTAGAATTTATTGCTTTATTTCTTTTGTTGGTTTAAAATTATTCATCACCCATGTGTGTTAATGCATCTATTTCCTCCTCCTCATTATTCTCCAAAGTGACCAATTTTGTTTCTTGATTGTTATTCCATTTAAACCATTTTCCATTACAACCAAAACATAGTCTTTTTGCTCTTTTTTCATCCACTTCCTTCTGTGATATTCAAGTAGGTTGAGGTAGTGTTTCCCTATGATGCAAGCTTCTATCTATGATTCGTGCATATGTTCCAACTGTGAAATTTTGTGTAGACTTATTTTTGGATGGAATATGGAGAAAATATTGCATAGATTTCATAACATTTCCAGTTGTTTTAAGTAAATCTCATGTTTAAAGTATTCTTTTAATCTGCCCATGTAAGCTTCTAATAAATGTGACCAATTACTTATATTGTTCACCCTTGTGAACAATACTTGAAATTATGAATTATAATATTCCACATCACCTAAGTGCTTGATTCTTGTCAATTGACTAAAGTAATTGTGTTTCCAAACTTAACCATATCCAACTTCTAGGTCTCTTCTAAATAAACTCCAAGTATGATGATAAGAAGGAGCATTCCTTTTGACTACCCATTGATAACATTGACAAGGATTTATCTCAAAATACAATGTGGCTAATGAAATCCTTTGCTTATCATTTATAGTATTATGCAATTCAAATAATTTTTCTATTTGGTTCACCCATGTAAACACACATGTGCCATCAAACTTTCTTCATTCAACCTTGGGAATGAAGTAGTTCTTTGGTCCTAAATTGAAACCATGGTGATGTGGATTATTGATTGTTGATGACTAGAACCTCTTATTCTCCAATTGTTTCTCAATTTTCATAGGATGTGTTAGGAACAAATACCTCTTTTTCTCCTTATCATCTTCTAAAAGTGTTGATTTTTGTTAAGTAGGTTGGTTATATTCTTCAACTAGGAATTAAATGTTTGAAATTCATCCTACATATCCCTTTTGAATGTTTGGAATCTGTTTTTAAAATCCCATTGGAATGTTTGGAATTGTTCCTTAGTTACAATTTTCATGATTGTTCCTTTTCTAGCATTGTAATTTCTAGGTTATCTACTCTATTGGTAAGATTGGTCATCATGAAGTTTAAATTATCGTGTTCTTATTATGTTATAGATGAGCCTTTAGGATGTTTAATGGGTGTATAATTTATTGTTGTGCCTTTTTCAATTTTATCCCAATAATATCTACTATATTTCCTCTCTATTTACTCTCTATCAGACCTTTTGAATGACCTAGAACAAATATTCCAATCAAAATTTATGCAAGTTTCAACTTAACATGCCCTTAAAAAACCTAGTTTGGAGACTGTCTTGTTGGTCAACCTTCCAACTAAGGTAAATTTACAATTTCAACCCCTATGAATCTTAAGTTTTGTCCTATAATATCCTAATATGTCTTCTCTGAAATTCCACAGGTGTGACCAAATTCTAATGTGCCAAAACAATATTATGGTAAATTTACTCAAACTTGTTATATTTGTCCTTTTCAGGAGAGAGAAAGGTAAGCTTTCCACGTGTCCAATTTGTTTGATATGGTTTTAAAAATTGTACAAAAAATACTATGGTCTATCTTATGTATGATGCAACAAGTCTCACTCAATTTGGATCTTGCAAGATCCATATATAACAGTTTACTTGTAACACCTATTTGAGACTAGTTTTCTTACTAGTAAAAAACCCTAACTTTAATAGGGTATAACTCTAAGTTTGTAATGAATAAGGACCTAAAATTAGTACCAAATATATTTAGATATGTCATTTTTTTTTGTTCGAAAGGTCCTAGAAAAAATTATAACAAAAATACCAAGACGACTCATTTTGGAATATCCCAAGCTTTAATACCAAATCAAGAGAGAGTAATCCATGCGTTAAGAATGAAGAAAAGAGACTCAATAAGAAACATGTTTGAGGGGAATCCTCCTCATACATTTTAACAAATACACAAGAGAATAAGAGATGCTTATACAAATGAATCTCCTTCATTATAAATAGGAGATTAAGTGGTCATTATGTAACCTAATATTGTGCTGACCTAACCATAAATAATATGATAACAATAGATGATTGTTAAGGCCTTAACATGTGGGACATGTGATCATAGTTGTAACACTATATAGGCCTACCTCTTACACCAATTATACCCCTACTATATCCACCTCCTCTTCCATGACCTCCTCCTACTTGAGGTTGCAAATTGATGGAAACATGGAAAGTAGTTATATCTAGTATATCAATTATTGCACCCAGGTTTTTACACTTAACTATGTTGTGTGTGGAGGTGTCACAAAATTTTCCATATATTATGTTAGGGGTCAAAGAATACTCCTATAGTATTAGGGTTCCCATGTGTTTTACAAAATCTCACAAAATTTCCTAGGTTGAGAGTTCTGAACATTAAAAAAAGAATGATATTGTATGAGGTCATGAAATGGAGCAGAGGTAGCCATTTACACAACTTTGATAAATAATATTCCTAGAAAATGTTTCATCGAGGGAGGGGAGGGGTGGATGAAGACACTCCCCCCCTTAACCTGGGAAATTTAGAGGCATTATGACCCTCAATAATACATCCCATGAACTGGACTTGTTCACAACCAACCTTCGGTATCATCAACTCCTATATCTTTCGTGTGAGGGAAAAAATACGGTTCTAAACCAAAGATAGATATGGACCTATTGTGTCCATTGGACATATTTTGGGTGGTTGGGAGGAATGATTGTTAACACCCCCCCCCCCCATTTTTAATCCTTGTAAGTGACATAGTTGAACTCTTAATGGGCATATTTGATGCTCTTGTTGAGCCACATTTGCATCATTAATATCTGACCTTCCCACACATTAGAGGAAATTCGGGGTCTAAAATGGGCCTCCTATGGAAAATAATAAGAAAATCCACAGCACGCTACAAATATGTCATGCCACACTAAGTTAAAGGTGTTATTTAGTGAAGGTCAACTTATAATATCTCATTAATGGTAGTTGACAAGTATGTTGGGTTAGTGTAGAGTTAAGAGATGAGGGTTGAAAATAATAATGAAAGGTTTAGATCCTTGTGCACACACAAGAAATGATATAGTGGTAAATTTGTATATTTATATTATGTTCTTAATTTTTTTATAAATGTACCACTACTTCCTTTTATATATTAAATAAAATCTAAAACTTAAAAACACAAGTAAAATTATAACGAAAAAATATAATTACAATAATATTAAAAATAAACAATCACTATTTTATTTTATTTTAGATCAAAACTACTTCCAAATCCTTTAAATTATAAATCTCACATTAATTAAGATGATAATGAAGTAATTTTGAAATAATAAAAACATTTATATAAATCTTTTAAAAATAAAAATAAATAATATTTAAAAATGTATCCTAAATAAGAAAATAAGAGAGAGAGAGAGAGAGAATATTTCACTGTTTTTGCATTAAATTTCTCTCCAGAAATTTGAATTGGGCACTCTTGGTACCAAAATAAATACCTTGACGAGAGATATAACTTTTTTTGTTTTGAGTTTTCTGAGATTTCACTCCGATTTCTTGGGGCAGGCATTTTAGTACAAGGGTACTGATGTGCCCAGCCAAAAAATCAGTGTCAAATATTAGAAAACTCAAAACAAAAAACTTGTAGTTCTCATTGAGACCTTTCCAATGGTAACAAGAACACTCAATTTCGAGTTTGGGATAGGAATTTATCACAAAAATAGTGAAAGGTTATTTTTTATCTCTCAAAAAAAAAAATAGGATACTTTAAATATTATTTATTTTTATTTTTAACAGAATAATTATATAAATGTTTTTATTATCTCAAAATTTCTCCATTATAATCTTAATTAATGTGAAATTATAGGCCCTGTGTGGTAGCTCAGTTGGTTTATGCCTCGGGGACTAAGACTTCACGTGGTCAAGGTCATGGGTTCAATTCTCTGGGTCCTCCAAGGTTAGGCACCCAAGTTGGTGTTGGGGATATGATCCAAAATATCCTAACAAGGTGAGGCCCCTTCAAGTGGGCCCCTTGTAATATTTCCATGGATGTAGAGACCCAATCATCGAGAGTGAATCACATTAAAAATAATAATAATAATAATAATAAATAAATAATGTGAGATTTATATTTTAAAGGACTTGGAAGTATTGGAAATACAAAATACTATATATTTATTATTTCAAGTGTATTTACCATATTTCGAGATGAAATTTTCAAGTTCTTAACCAAGGTGAGGTTTATATGAAGTTAGCCATTGTCAAATACAAATATGACACATAAGCATCATATATCCAACTCAACCATAATGGTTTACCAAATTTATTGAAATTATATTGGTTTGAGAAATCCAATTTAATCCAACTCATCCATGGCACATTTTTTATAAGGCCCATTTAGACCCCAATTTTTCTCTAATGTTCCTCGCATAATACCGAGGGGTTTTCCATGGACATAGCGAGCATATATATCCTATGTCGTGATCCACATTAAAAGAAGAATAATATATGAACCTATTTGTTGCATGACAACTCTATAATCCATGAAAACTCTAATGTCATGGCCATGGTCTCAATCTTCATGGATTCTTCCAATGCAGCTCTCATTGCATGAATATTTTGTTGTGTTAGTGGGATTTATTTCAAGAAATGTAATCCATGAATAAAACCTTATTTATGATAAGTATCATGGATAGGAAATGAAATCCTAGCCATCAAATCCCAAAATCTCTACGCATACTCCCAAGTAGATTCTCCTCTGAAATATTGAATTTATTTTAGCTTTGCAATACCTTGCTATTCTGACTTAGGAAATTGAAATTCCAAAGAATTGTTTATTTACTTCCTGCAAGGTGAGAGACACAACTCCATAAGGGTGTTCCACAAAATTCATATACCATTGTGAATCTATACCACTTAAAGTTATTTGAAATACTACCAACTTGGAAGCATCTTGAACATGTTTTGATCTCAATATGGCTTCACACATAAACCATCATTGCTTCACATCTTCTTCAATTCCTTCCCCCAAAACAGAGGGTATTGTATTAGATATCCACCATGTATTATTGTGATCATACTAGGTAAACCCAACTAAGTTAAATCCACCAAGACCCAGCTACATAACCAAATTTAAACCCACTACTGAAGTTGAACTATTAATACTCATAGAACTACTTGACAGTACTAAAGTAAGGCCATTATTGCTTCCTCTTGAAACTTCTTCAACTTGGATATTGCTACCACTGCTGGTATGACTGTATTAGGGAAAAGGAAACACATAACTAGAAAAGGAAATAATTTTTCATTCAAGGGAACCAAAGGAGTAGTTGAAGCTAGGCTAGTTTCATTTCCTTCAAGTATCCTTTGTACAATTTGGGGGGGTTCAAGATCTTGAAACAAATTCCATACATCCATAATGATGTCATTAGGGTCATCTCAAAATTTAACCTTTACTGGATCACTAGGATGAGGTTGTTCTACAACCTCTTCTGAAACCAACTCTACATCAACAGTCTTGACAACTACATCACTCTTTGCCACCTCATTCTCTCATGCTTTTGACTCTATGGAAACTCCAACTTCTCAAATTCATCTTGATGTGGTTCCTTCCATTGTTATACCTCTCTCCATGCCTATGCAACTTTTGAAACTCTAGGAAAGAATGGTGCAAGGATGGCTCAAGTTCAGTCGCAGTTAGAAGCATTAACAATTCAGTTGCAGGAGCTCGCTAAAAGGAAGGAAAAGTGAGAAGAAGTATGGTGTGTTACATGCAGAATGAAAGGTCATTATAAGAACGATTTTCTAGCCTTTAAACATTAGTTGGATGCAATATCTCTGAATCCATCAGCCAAAGGAGGAGGGGTATCGTGTGAGATATGCAGAACGGTGGGTCATCACAAACCACCTGTCCTTTGATGTAGAAGTATCATAGTACTATCATAAACTTATTTTGTATTTTTTTAATCTCGTGGGACATGACGAATGGAATTTTCATGCACTCGACCTAATGAGAGAATGCACCTCGAAAGAATACAGAGTTCAAGGGGAAGACAGATTGGAAGGATGGATACTGAAACATAATACTCCAAGGGGATACAATAAAGGAGGAAGAGAATAATTTAGAGGTTGGGAAGAGGGGGATTTGGTAGGACAAAAGGAACCACAATGTGCAGATGATATCATTGGAAGAGCATGATTATTGACCGAGAATAGCAACAATTATGCACGGAGGAACAAGAACATGAGCAAATGCGGAAAAAAAAGGGTTTTGAACCGACCAATGGGTTGGGAAAGAAACAAAACCACCTCTGACATTTGATCCTTGGAGGGAGAGGGACACATATAAGAAATCAAGGAAGGAGATGCTAGAAAAATAATGTGGAGCATTGACCTCATAGCCTATGTATGACTGACCACTTGTTTATGATATGCCTCCATCCTATGACCACTAAATTACATAAGGGGCCCTTGAGAAGACAAGTACTTTGATAAGTTTCTTTGAAAGTTGTTTAGAAATAATAAAAGATGAAACTACATTAAACATGTTGAGTGGGATGATTGACCAGTGCACACAAGATAAAGAAGCACATGTTACACAACCAACAGTTAACTAGGTACAACGCAAGAAAATGAAAAATATGGAATTTCAACTAAATGCGCAAATAGAAGAATATGATATGGATTATATCATCTTGAATCTCGTATTTTATGTGAATGTCCTTTCGAAGAAGACATGGGAGATGATGGGAAAACCAAATTTTATCTGGTCACCTATTCAATTGAGTCTAGCAAATCAACACAAGATTGTCTTGATCGAAAGACTAGAAGTGGTGAATGTTGATATCAATGGAGAGAGTAGCACAACAGATTTTGAGGTCATCAAGATATTGTATGCTAGTAAACCTTATCTAACATTACTCAGAATCGAATGGGATTTCAATAACCAGACTATTCTTGATATGAAAAAGAGACAAATGATCTTTGAAGTAGATGCTTTGAGAGTTATTATGCCATTGGATCCCACAGAAGGAAGACAATATGTGGAAACAGTGAGGAAAGGAGAACTTGGTAACCTTTACAATATGACCGTACAAATGGATGACTATGTTAATCCCACTGCTAAGGGTGTACTCAATTGATGAAGTATTAGATCTTGCGCATCGAATTAAGAAAAATACCTTGAAGATTGGCATCAGAAGTTACATGAAGTATCTACAAGGAGATGCGCTTATATTACCTGCACATTGCACTTTATTGGAGATGAGGTACGTGATCCCCTGAAGTATGATGGACTAACATATATATACTTTTTTGTGAAATAATTTGAATTGAATATACCTGAATGATAGAGAATGATAACGTTAGATATCGCGCTGAAAGCGACTCCTGGAAGGTGAATATTTGTACAAAGAATAACCCCAAGTTTTCAAATATTGGAGATTAATGGAATGAAGAAATTGTCGATTTATTGTGTGAATACCAAGACCTTTTCCAAATACATTTTCAGAAATTAAAGGGATTGCTACGGATTTATGGGAGATGACGATACCTTTGAAGATGGATTCCAACCCACTAAAGTAGAGATTGTATCGATTGAACACAATATATAAGCATAAAGTAAAATCTTAAATAGATAAGATGTTGGAAGTTAGGATTATTGAACCTGTCAAAGAGTTTGAATGGATCAACCCGATGGTGGTCCAAGATAAGAAAACAGGTGGAATCAAAATTTCCATAGATCTGTAGAAATTAAATGATGCTTACTTTCATGACTCGTTTCCTACCCCATTTATAGATAAAGTTTTGGAGATTGTAGGAGGACAAGAAGCTTACTCATTTACTGATGGATTCTATAAGCATGACTAGATCAAGATTGCGCAAGAATATAGGCATAAGACAACCTTTGCAATGGAGTGGGGATGCTATCAGTATATAGTCATGCCTTTGGACTAAAGAATGCACCAACAATATTTTCCCAAGAACGGTTATCATAGCTTTTAAGGAATTTATTTATAAATTCCTAGAAGTATATTTGGATAACTGGATAGTGTTTAGTTTTTTGAAGGACCATATTGAAACTATGCACTTAATTTTGGAAAGATGTAGACAATTCCAATTTTTCTTGAACATAAAGAAGTGTATTTTCTATGCACCATTTGGTATCCTATTGGGTTATGTGGCATGCAAAAAAGGAATTTTGGTTGATTTTGTGAAAATTATTATTATTGTTGATCTTCCACCACCTACTTCAATGCGACAATTGTGAGAAAATTTGGGCTTACAAAGTACTATAGATAGTTTATTAGTGGATACATGCATATCACAACCCCGCTGGAAAAATTGTTGAAAAAGGAGGTCAAGTTTCAATGGAACGAGGAGTGTCAACAAAGTATGAATACCTTGAAGCAAAAACTAGCAACTGCGCCAATTTTAGTATTTCCATATTGGAAGAAGGAATTACATTTCCATGTAGATGCATCATCTAATACGTTAGGTGTAGTTCTAGCTTAGCCAGGGGAAGGAGATTTAGATCAACCCATTGATTTTGGTAGCATGAAGTGTTATATTTTTATAACTTTAGGAGTATAATTTCATCTCTTTCAACTTTATTTCATTATTTACTTCATCCCACAATCATATCATTATTCATTTGCAATAGAAGTAAAATAAAGGATCACAAAAATATAACCATGTGCAAGAGACACAAATATTTATCCTGGTAAACCCAAACGATAGAAAACCCAACAAACTTTCCTCTAAAGAAAACCAATCCAATATAAGAAAAATACCAATCATGAAGATTAATCCTTAGCACAAGAATGTATTCTCCTTACACAAGAACCCTGGGAGATATAGAGATAATAAGATAACCCCAAATTTAGCTTCACTTGATCTTCACTTGTCCTCCTTAAGAAGTACGCACCAATTGAGAGAGATATGAGATTGCATGAATGTGAAAATGAAGTGCGGAAGCATTTTATTTATGTTCTTTTTTTTACTAGAAGTTTCTACAATTAGGCCATCTTGTACTTTTATTTCATCTTTTCTTTATATTCCAAGCCTACTCGTCATTTTGTCTTCTAGGGTCAATTTACCCCTTTTATTGGGGTAGTTATGCTCTTCCTTGGTTTGCACTTTCTTTGGGAGTTCTTAACAATATATTTTGATGCTATATTAACATCAACACTCCCTCTTAGTGAGGAAGATATTCTTCTTACATGATTTTCAACACTGCTTGTATTCTGGAAGTTCTTCTCCAATATTCTCTAGGACTTCTTCAATGGATTGTCTTGACTTCATGGACATTTATTCATCATGGAAAATTTCTCCTCGTTGATGTCTCATCACATGAAGTCATATTCTTACCCAAAATATCTAATGTTGATTTTACCATACTCTAAGAAGTCCCAAACAATCCTTAGAGATAATTGTGAATTTCAACATTAAATTAGAATTTGTCCAATACAAAAGGAGATAACATCTCCTTGTGAAATAGACAAGTCATCTCACTCTATAAAGAATAAATCACTCCCACTGCGGAGCACTCCCACACACTTGGTATGCAATGTGACCTCTATCCCACCATCATTCCAGTCACACATGATTGCCTCTAGGCTAAGCATCTAATCCCTCTCCTAATTAGTACATATGACTAATCAAGGATACGAAGGGTCCACTCTCTCCACAGGTCATGAATCTATAAGAGATAATGGACCCTTCATTTGTTAGGCATTTTTGGTCCATTCATTATGGGAGAGAATGGACCTGTGGATACGAAGGGTCCATTCTCTCCACAGGTCATGAACCTATATCATTGGAAGTTGTTAGGGATTTTTGGTCCATTCATTATGGGATAAGCCCCATTGTGATTGTATAGATATGTAAGGGTTTTGGGATATAGGGTATGTTTTTTTAATTTTTTTGAGACAACACATGTGTGTGTAGGGAGTAGATCAATGTTTTTTATACATGTAGATATAAGGCATAATATCTAAGTCTAGTGTTCATGTTTTGTAAGGACTATTATGAATGATAATAAAAAGCTGGTTGGTTATGGACATAATTACTCTGTGTTATGATCTATTTAATATTTTTGTTTATTGTGCACTTATGATACATTTCCTTGTATGGTTGTTTCTATGAATATTGTATATGTTTTGTGCACATGTTATGAATGTTTATTAAAATATATAGAATGAATACTTTCCATCCCTTTAGCATTGCAAAAGCTTGGTTCCTGTAGTCCCCATAGATACCTCGGGTGATACATCACCTACTCGCAAGTGATTCTAAAAGGGTCGATATCTTAGGGTTTTATTTGTGAATCCATTTGAACCCTAGGTCTACCTAATACACGCTAATAGTCACTCCCTTCTTCACATATTTCAGTATGTAACTACTCACTTCTCTTTCTGGTTACTTTCATTTGATTTTTCCACCACCATTCTATAACAGTAAACCTTATTAGAACCCATTTAACCCTTGCACTCATCTCCAAGTCCCCCCCTCACCTATGCTAAATATTTCAAATTTTGTAACTTATCAACACCTATTCCAGCCACTTAGCCATAGCCCAGGTCATCTACTTAGCCATGCAAATGAGACTAAATGGAAAAAGTCCCACTTCGACCTACCAAATATTAATCCAAAGTGGGATTTTTCTTATCGTCCTTCCTCGGGATCCTTCTTAAAAGTGCCTTTCACTGTACAGAAATATCAATGTTTCTCCAAAGAAAACTCCACTATGTATCCATTAACAATGTTGCCTACCATAAAGTATAGTGTTCATGTGATCTGATGGTTAAGTTGATGTAAAATCCTAAGGTTAGAAAAGTTATTTTGAACTCTTTTATTTTGTTTATATTGATACTCTAGGGATTTTTAAAATATTTCAACCATTTATATATTATTACAGGGATATCACACCAAAAAGCCTCATACCAATCTAGGGAAGGTCCATCATATCACACAAACTCCCTACACATAGTCGAGTTCCATTCTCACAACTTTGTTTATTGTAATGAAAAACCATTGAAACTTTTCTCCCACCAATTTATGATATTGTAATTATAGTTTTCCCTTTACATATAACTAATATATATCATTTAAGAACACTCCTTGCAACATATCTATTTGTTGGAATTAGCTTGAGACTAGGATTCTGAAGCAAGAGCCAACAAAAGTCTATTGTAGTTTAGATGTGATGCCATTTTAAATATTACATGAGGGAATAAGGTCTCACCCAAAGCACAACCAAGAAAATTGAATGTGTACTGCACATTTTTGGATAAACTAGGCACACTATCTAAAATATTTCAAAGAGGCTTCAAAACTTTGACATTGAAAGCATTATTTCTCAACACCCTCATTGACAATGGATTTCACACTAACTCCATGGTTATGAGACAACTGGGGAAGATCAAGGGAAGTGATATTAGTTTATGATAGGATTGAAAAACTGATATATGTGGATTCTTAATATGGTGTGACTAATTACGTTTTACAAACACTTCACATACATCCACCTTCAACACTTTGTCTAGTTTTGAAACTAGGAAAAAAGTAGTAAACTATTCTTTCTTGGTTTGGTTCCAAACACCACCGAAACTTTACCAATTTATTATGGAAGGAACCTATGGGATTTAAAACATCCTAACATGCCTCATACACTCAATGGTAGAATCATAAAACTCATTTTAACATTTATTCAAGTTTGCACAATTTTGGCCAATTTTGAGCTTTTGACTAGAGAAACCCAAGATGATCCAAATGCATCCAAATGACTTAAAATTATGTATGGAAGGGATTTATGGGTATTATGAAATCCTAATTAATATTATTAATTTTAATACACTTTCCAAATACTTCTGCAACTCTCTTTTGACCCTAGGGAAACAAGGACAAAAACACTAGGAAAATCAATGTTAAAACACCCAAGGATAGCTGACACTTTTGGCTCTCCAAATGCAGTACAGACCTCAAATTTTAGAACAAAGTATGTGTATGAATATAATATATAAATTTATATCATTAATCATGGTCATTAATCTCTTCAAACTGATTATGATGTGAAACATTTGTATGGTAACTTTCATGAAAATTGCTTAAGGGGAAATTATATTACTAGCTCAAATTTGACACATGAAAAGTAGAATATATGGTTCAGAGAGTAAAATGACATATAGTTTTCATCTAAAGCATAAAAATGGATGTCCCAAAATCATAAAACTCATATAAAATCCATCATACAAATCTGATATAAAACTCCTTCAATATTGAATCCAAAGTCATGAAAACTAGTGATTCAATGGCAAGAGAATACAAGCTTTTCACACATAAGTTTCTTGGATTTAAAAATACATATAATATGTATATAAAATTAAAAATGCATACATCATATATGGCTTCCAAAAAATCATCAAACTCGTATAATAACCCTCATACAAATCTAATATAAAACTCCTTCAAGATTGAATCCAAATTCATGAAAACTAGTGATTCAATGGCATGAGAATGCAAGATTTTCACACATGAGTTTCTTGGATTTCGAGATACATAGCATATTTAAATTAAAGTACAGACCCATACATAATATACCAAATATTTGGTATCAAATGGACTCAGCAAAGAGCAAGCAACATTCCAACAAGTGTGCCATTAACATGAGAATGTGGGGGAATAGAGAAGAAGGAATGAGAGAAGAGGGAGATATATGAGAACTTGAGTTGTATAGACATTCAAAATGTAACTAAATACCATCAATAATATCCATTGATATGTATGAATGGCCTCTCCATCAACCAACTTGGAAAGGAATCCAACTCCCTTGAAATTGGTCCAAGCAAGGAGAGTAAACATCCATAGTGCAATGGACAAGCAAAATCTCTCCAAAATGTCAAAGGCCAATTAACAAATGATAAAATGCTGCCCCATTTAGAATTAATCCTCTTTTAATAACCTCCTTGGCCTCCTTGGCCTCATTTCCCTCAAATAAACATGAATTACCTTCCCATTGGTTCATTAACTTGAATTAGTGTTGATCTAGGTCATTACATTAACCCAAACAGAACTTCTCTTGACTTTGCTTTCTCTCCCTTCATGAAATTTGACTTGGAACGTTTCATGAAGCTTCATTGGGCCCCACACATACCTCATGCGCTCTTTTGGGTCTATTTTTAGTTCTTACATGTCATAGATGTCATAGTTGTAAGAGAATTTTTCATAAGTGTCATAAGGTGTCATACAGTTGTCATAACTCTCATAATGATTGTCATAGTTGTTCTAGAATCTTGTCATTTCCTAAATTTATCCTATGACTCTTCATCCACCACCTTGTAAATAACTCCTTCCTCCAAATTTGAATTTGAGAATGATGCCATGTGTAAATAAGGAATATTCCCTCATGTGAACCCCATACATCCACTTATGAGCCCCCATGGACAACTAGGACCCATTTTCATATTCTCTCCCCATTGTGGAATTCTTCCATTTTCCCTAAATAATCATGCTTAGGTGTATAACTATACTTGCTATGCTTTAATTATTTAACCACTTGACTACATCCTCTTGTTTTGATAGCTCCATGGCACTATGATTCAACAAATTCACATATCAAGTCCATTCATTGCATTTTTCTCCCAATAATTCTAAATCATCCACTGATTTCCACCCTTGGACCCAACTATTTCTAGCGATAAGGATTTCCACACCCTCTAATGAGAAGCATGCAATATAATACAATTCATTTAAAACAGATTTAATTAACCTAAAATTCCTTTACATCCAATCGATAGGTCTTCCTCCACTCTAAAAATGTTTCCTTTTCCTACCTTTGATGCTACCCATTTTCCAACGAAAAGGAAAACCCTAACCAAAGCTTTCCACACAACTAAAGCTCCCTTGAAGATTTTCCTTTCCATTCTAAACCTTGATCTTCCATAAATTTTCTCTAAGTATTTAAATTTCATTACTTTACCCTATAGCCCTTCATTAAAAGTTAATCTCCATAGCCCTTTTGTTGTTGAATATTCTTCAACTTCCATATTCCATGAATATTTAGGGAAAATGGAAGAATTCCACAATGGGGAGAGAATATGGAGGAATTTATTCTAAAAACTAGAGACCCTTTTAATAGCAAAAATATTCCTCTACCTAGCTCGCGGAAAATGCAATTCTAACATGGTACCATTGTCAAAAGATATGTTAGCATGGGCCACGAAAATGTATTATGTGCAAAGGTAGTGAAGAATTTGTGGACCATTTATTTGTCGCCTATTGCTTCTCTAGATCAATATGGAATGAAGTTTTACAAATCTCAAATGGGCGAAATAAATGGGATTCCATGTCTCTAGTATATTGTTTTTATTCATGTATTGCAAAGAAACCAAAAGAATCCTTTAAGGCTTTGCCTTACTTTCTTTTATTGGGGACTTGGTTCTCAAGAAATAGTATGATTTTTTAAGTGACAAATATGACTCCTACACAAATAGCCCACAAAATTGGAATTTATTTTGAAGGAAGTTAGAAGCATTTGGTAGAATAGACAAAGAATTCTTAAATAACTAAAAATTGATTTTGAGAAAGCATGGGGTTTCTTTGGTGGGGGCTGTCAACAATAAATAAGTATGTGTGGGATAGGGGCTATTGTTTTCCTTGAATCAAATCACTTTGTATTTAAAATATGTTGATGGCCAAGGTACTAATAACATCTTTGTATATGCATTATGGATCCTTCTAAATATAATGGTAAAAAAATGTTTGAGGTAATTACAAGTATTTTGATATTCTTAGATGCTGATGCACTTGGAAAACAATAAATGTAAAATTGAAATATGCTACTAAGATGAATCATGAATCAAGTTTAGGAGATAAAATACAAGCTAAGGAGGTTTCTTTTGTGAATACTTATAGAGAATTCAGCACAAGGGTAGATAAGATTTCTAAAGAATGCTTAATGATGCAAGAAAGTCTCTTATTTGAGTAAGAGATCAAAGAGGGGACACAAATTTCAAATTATGAAAGATCCCTCTATTGATGGTGGAGATGGACAATTTTTAGGATTTTATTTGGTGTTTGCTTTGTTTAGTCACTATTTTCAGCCCTACAACTAAAAAAACTTATGTAAATTTTTGTTTGAAGGTTGCCTTAGGGTGTTCCCATGAATATGGGTAACACATTTTGGCAAGCGGAGGGTGCAAGTATGGGAAAAAACAAGCTCTATTGAACTTTTGGTAATCCCTCGATCGAGATTTTAAAAGCTCAATTGAGAGCTTAAACAAACGTTCAATTGAGTTGATTAAAAAATCTTGATAAAGGGTTAAGAAAACCCTCGATCGATCTATTTTCATTAGTAAAAAATAAATCGAAGTCTGTGGGAAGACTATAGAAAGTAAAAAGTAGATCATTTGAGCTTTTAGTTTAACCACAACTAAACCCTCAATCAACCTATTTTAAGATGCACTCAAAACCTTGATCGAGGTTTTTTAAGACCTCAATCAATGGATTTAAAAACATGATTTTATCCCTCTTTTATGAAAATCTAATTTCATTAGCCTCTTTGTCAGTCCTAAACCCTATCCTGGGATGCACATTCTATTGTTTGTACAACATCAGGAGTCATTCTCTAGACTTGTGTTGTATCAATTCATATATATATCCTCATGTGTTGAAGTGGGATGCTAGTACAGGAGTCTTGTGTTGTATCAAGATTGTAGATCTGTGTTGTATCAAGTATGGACTTATGTTGTATCAAGTCAATGATTCTCATAGACTATACCCTATGATATGGATCTCCTTAACTGGAGATGGTCTTGTGTTGTATCAATACTGGAGACTTGTGTTGTATCAAGTAACGATCCTCATTTGTTGAGGTGGCATGCTTTACTTGGTAAAGTGGTGATACTATGTGATATATTTATAACAATGGTCATTTGATATGGATAAAGCTATTAAGTCTCCTTTAGAGACCGATCACATCTATAGTGAATTACTTTAGCATATGACTTCATGGTCCAGGGTAATATATATGATCATCAGTATGTGTGACAAGTATTATAAGTATAATATGATAAGATGGATAAATAATAAATACACATGTGGACCATGTAGTGAATGATAAAGAGATAAGCATAGAGAGAGAGAGAGAGAGAGAAATTGAATTGCCTAAAAATATGTTGCAGTTGTAAAGATTCAGTTAAATATTAATGCTTCAATCAGTGCCTCAGTTAAATCTTATATGTTTCAATTAATTAAAATAAACTTACGGTGGTCCATGCAAATGTTTTGCATGGACGGTACTAAGGGTGAAGCACCGATGACACTTAAGTTAGTATGTTGACTTAGTGATCAACATTTAGTTGACTAAGAAGATCCATGCACTAGAATTTTTTAACACAAAATACGACAGCTTAAATGTCTGATTTTCGACATATTGATGTCGTCAATTCAAAAATCCTCTCTTTTTTTAAACGTCGATTGATTTTTTCCTTTTTTTCGACAATGAAAAAACATTGTCGGAATTCCGACATACACTGGTCACATTTTCGACGGATATTTTTTCCTCATAGATGTTGGAAATTCGACAAAGTTTGCTTCATGGATGTTGGATAACCGATGGTGACTTCACTTTATGGATGTCGTACTTCCAATAGAATCTCCTTCGTGGATGTCAGATACCCGACGGAGAGTTCTCTTCGTAGATGTCGAACATGTGACGGACATCCCTCCAATTTATCGTTGGAAGTATAACCGCGTCTTCAAATTTAAAAGACATTTGACAATAAATTGCACTTCAATTATGTCGGAATATCTGACGGTGTGTCCTTCATGGATGTCGGATAACCGATGGTGACTTCACTTTATGGATGTTGCATTGTCGAAGGAATCTCCTTCATGGATGTTGGATACCCGATGCGGAGTTCCCTTTGTATATGTCGAATATCCGATGGATATCCCTCCAATTTCTTGTCAGAAGTATAACCACGTCATCGGATTTAATAGACATCCGACAACAAATTTCAATTCAATTATGTCGGATATTCAACGACGTGTCCTTCATGAAATTCGTATATCCGACAAAACTATGTAAATTTTAAAAAAAATGGATAGACTTGGAGGCTCATGGACCTATATGGAAAGATTCGAAATGGTCTTACATAACCTCATTTATGTAGTAGAGAATTCTAGGATTCAGTGAATTTATGTTATTATCAATTGTGTTAATCAGAAGTGGACCCTTAAATATCATGAAACAAGATGGACTAGAAGTCAAGTTAATTGTAACTCCCACTCTTCTTTTAATTCTGAAGTACATGGATTGTTGGTCCTTCATAACAATCTAGCAGCCAGAGACCACCTACATCACTCCGACTTTACAAACAGGAATGGTTTATTACAAATTGGAAATGGTTAAGCTATTAGAATTTGAATGCCATTTAGATCTTCAACCAGATAGTTCTAATAATGTTTGCAACAAATAGATGGAGAATGAAGATACAAACTGAACAAAACAAACCACACATGAAACGGACAAGTATTGCTCATGAATTTACAATATCATTCACAATAATAAAATCCGTTGTTACAATAGTTTACATAGGAAAATAATTCGAATGCATGGAATGCAATTTGAATCTATCCACTGGATATGACTATAGCTAACTGGCCATCTAACTCATGGTGTCTCAATCAATGTCAGAGTCCAACAGATCAACTCCCAGATGTCCAACAACTCAAACAATCAGTGACAGCTAGTTAACTCAGTGCAACTGAGTGTGGTAGGTGGGAAAAGGTGCCTACTCCACATGCAGCCATGCATTATCCATGCAAATCTTGCTGTAGATAACTTATTTTGAACTAAATGAAAGTAATTGGGGGCTAACTAAGACTAACTAGTACTAACTCCAACCAACTGAAGTAGGTTGGTGCCGGGACTCCGAGTGGCTCCTAAAATGTAGGGATTGGTCTAGGAGGCACCCAAACTGATGCATGCACATGCAGTAAGTGGAATTTAATCTCTAGCAGTGTTCCCCACACTCCATTTAATGGTTCATGTGGCCCCATCAGGACAATTGGATCTAATGGTACTAGTGGACCCAATTAATTAAGGTTCCTAAGTTAGGCTAAATAATCTAATAGACAGTATGGTCAAGGGAGGATTAATAATCCTAACACCCCCCCTGAATCCTAACTTGGAAAACTGTGGGCCCTGGTAATAATACCATAGGTAACCTAAATACAATATAAAATACATAATGCTACTTAATACAACCAAGGAAATAGGGGAACCCCCCCCCCTCAAAATAAGCAGGAATACAAATTTTGAAAAAACTTGTGAAAATTTTTGCTACTATTTGCAGCACTATGCAGTAGTAGTATCTTGGTTCTGTGCAGGTGAACCCATGAATCCAAACAAAGTGCTTATGTCTATATGAATATTCCTCTTTGGAAGAAGAACAATGCACTCAACTGGATCAAAAATATAAACAGATGCACAGTGAAAATTAGACCCATGTAGAGCGACTAAAATCATCTAAAGAGAGAGAAAAGGTGCTTGAGAATTCAAACCATGTGAGTAAGACCCAATAAAATGATATATTACAGCATTGAACAACAAACCATGAGTTGTAAAATCAGCCCCAAGTGTTAGGAGCAAGTGTCTAGGCGGATGCATAATGTCTTCCTCTTTACTAGTTCTGTGAGGAGATGAGCATGTGACCAAAGGTAGAGAATCCCTGGGGCTGTGGAGAGTGAATGTTTGAGCTCCATAATATGATATAGTTTCATAAATATCCAATAATTCAAAAAATCTAATATCAGCAATCTCATAAGAGAAAACTAACATTGAATCCTCAGCAACAAAATTGAAGGAGACTTGCTGTGTTTGATTTGTCAAACCAAAATTGTTGAAACATGTTACAAGAAATATTGTAAGCTCTTGAATATTAAAACCTGAACCACATATTATCATATCAGAAAATAAATCATATCCAAAAATGTTCATATCAGATCCAAAACTGTGAAGTGAAATCAAATCCCCAAAATCAATTTTGAAGGAGACTTGTGGTACTTGATTTGTCACAACAAAATTGATGAAACCAGCTACAAGCAGTACTGAAAGATCATGAACCTGAAATATTGAACCAATTAATATCAGATAATATCTAAATAATATAAAATCAG
The DNA here is from genome assembly GCA_001517045.1 of Pseudotsuga menziesii. Lineage (NCBI taxonomy): Eukaryota > Viridiplantae > Streptophyta > Pinopsida > Pinales > Pinaceae > Pseudotsuga > Pseudotsuga menziesii. The sequence continues at coordinate 563,321 of LPNX010964324.1, forward strand.
ACCCAAATAATTCCATATCAGATCCATAAGTGTTGAATGAAATCAAATCCCCAGTAGCAATTTTGAAGGAGACTTGCGGTACTTGTTTCTTCACACCAAAATTGATGAGAACAGCTACAAGCAGTACCGAAGGATCATGAACCTGAAATATTGAAACAATTAATATCATATAATATCCAAATAAGATCATATTAGATCCAATAAAGTTCATATCAGATCCAAGATCCAAGAGTTTGCTCCACCGAGATGGTAGATGCACAATTTTCTCCTTCTTCAAAATTCTGATATCGATGCTTGCAATCATGTAGAAATTTGTTGGAAGCTCAAGATCAATGAGAGTGAATGGATAAATCCTAAAACCTGAAATTATTTAAAAAATATAATATCAGCAAAATCATGAGAGAAAACTGACATCAAATCCCAAGCAGAACTTTTGAAAGAGATTTTTGGTACTTGTTTCTTCACACCAAAATTGATGAGAACATCTACAAGCGGTACTGAAAGCTCTTGAACCCTAGAACCAATTAATATCAGATCAGATCCAAATAATATCATATCAGATCCAATAAATTCCATATCATATCCAAGAGTGTGCTCCACCGAGCTGGTAGATGCACAGTTTTCTCCTTCTTCAAAACCTTTGAAAGATATTTTTGGTACTTGTTTCTTTACACCAAAATTGATGAGAACAGCTGCAAGCGGTACTGAAAGATATTGAACCCTAGAACAAAGTAAAATCATATCATATCCAAATAATATCATATCAGATCCAATAAATTCCATATCATATCCAAGAGTGTGCTCCACCAATATGGTAGATACACAATTTTCCCCTTCTTCAAAACCCTGAGTATCGGTGCATGCAATCATGTAGGAATTTGTTGGAAGCTCTAGATCAATGAGATTGAATGAATCACTCCTATAATCTGATATTATTTCCAAAATATCCAAATAATTACTTATATGCACACCAGCAACATGATTAGAGATAGAGAAATAAAATTCAACACCCTTTCCTAGAGAAATCACCGGTAAACTATGCACAGAATTTATAATAGAAGAATCACTGGAGAATTTTTGCATAGAATGGAAGGAGAGATTTTCTTCAACAACATAAATTTGAATATCTTCTTTTGGATCAGCCATGAGATGTCAGATATCTCATACACTTCCGGAGCAGCAGGAGAAGGAGTCACTCCAATGAGACTTTCTTCAATTCAAATTGACTGTGAGGAAGATTCTGCTTCTTCTTTATCTTGAACAACTTCATTTGAGATAGTAGAGGATGAGACTTTTGAGTAAATAACTCTTGTGGTTCTGAATGTGCTCCACATATTTCTATAACAATCCTCATTGTGATTCCCAAAGATTCTATCCAGATATCCTTTAGGTATTTTGCAAACTCAATTAAGTCTATAAGCAAGCTTTGAGAAAAAGTTCCACATATTGCTCCATAAGCTCTATCACCGTCATTTAGCCAGTGTTTCTCATATTCATAAGACTCTTTACCAAGTCCCATAGATACCTCATAGAGACCTTGTCTCTTTAGATATGCAATCATCTTCGACTTCCATTCTGAATATCTTGTGGATGCAGTAAGAAGAGGAACTGATAATATCGAATCCATATGAAGTTGAACCTGCAAAATATCACTGCAAAACTAAAAATATCTGAATTGTTAGAATCATTCTTTTCCTCTCGACATGAACATATTTTTAGGTTCTGTCACACCCTCTTTGCTTCTCTGAATAAATCTAGAGCTATCAAATCATCATAGGGGACTTCTATGGAAACCCAACTACTTTTGATGTTCGATGGGGAGAAACAAGCATGAAACCTGCCTGAGAAGTCTCTGATACCATATTAGAATTTGAATTCCATTTAGATATTCAACTAGATAGTTCTAATAATGTTTGCAGCAAATAGATGGAGAATGAAGATACAAACTCAACAAAACAAACCACACAGGAAATGGACAAGTATTGCTTAGGAATTTACAGTATCATTCACAATAATAAAATCTAGTGTTACAATAGTTTACATAGGAAAATAATTTGAATGCATGACATGCAATTCGAATCTACCCATTGGATCTGACTGTAGCTAACTAACCATCTAACTCATGGTGTCTCAATCAATGTTAGAGTCAAACAGATCAACTCCTAGATGTCCAACAACTCAAACAATCAGTGACAACTAGTTAACTCAGTGCAACTGAGTGTGGTAGGTGGGGAAAGGCACCTACTCCACATGCAACCATGCATTATCCATGCAAATCTTGTGCTAGCTAACTGATTTTGAACTAACTAAAAGTAGCTAGGGGCTAACTGAGACTAACTAGTACTAACTCCAACTAACTAAAGTAGGTTGGCGCCAGGACTCCCAGTGGCTCCTAAAATGTAGGGATTGGTCTAGGAGGCGCCCAAAATGATGCATGCACATGCCGTAAGTGAAATTTAATCTCTAATAGTGTTCCCCACACTCCAGTGACTTGTACATGTGGCCCCATCAGGCCAAGTGGACCCAATGGTACTAGTGGACCCAATTAATTAATTAAGGTTCCTAAGTTAGGCTAAATAATCTAATAGACAGTATGGTTAAGGGAGGATTAATAATCCTAACACAATCATGTTATGTGGAGCTGCAAGGTTTCCTTAGGTTTTTGGGCATGAATTTTTGTTGACTACAGCACTATTTTTGTTGCCCCTCTTCATTCAAAATGGGTCCCTTTTGGGGATAAATTGATGATCCGACAGGCCAGAAGGAGTATGTACAATGTGATCAGACTAACAAGAATCTCCTTTCTATGAAAAAGACATTGCTGAGATACCTTCTATTAGGCAAATAATATTTTTATAATACATTGTAGGGATATAATTTTAAATCAATAACAAACACAACAGAAAGAAAAATAAATGTTTTAGGTTTCTCATGGTACATAGTAAATTTCAATTCTTTGGCTACAATGGACAATAGCAACAAGACTGTTAGCTGAGTAAAGTGCAAGGGAGATAGATTTACCTTCTTTCTGTTGCAGTTGTCAATATTTTTGTTGGCCTCTTTTGTAAAGGATTTGTATTGTTGTTTCAGATAAAATAATTTTGCAACTTGTAAGAATTTGTCATTTGATAAGGTATGCAAGTTAGAAACATGTATAATAATTGGGAAAATTACAAAAATGGTTATTGTTTTTGTCCTCTTTTTCAAATTAGAAAAATGCATAGGAGATCAAAAATCACAACAAGATTTTTTCCTCGCTTTTCTTTTTAGTCATTTTTTCTTACCTTTTCTACATTTTAGTATTTGTGTTTTGATCCATTTTTCTCTCTTTCTTCTTGTTATTTCTATTTGGGAAACTACATAGCTTGTATTTGTTAGAATCTTTGTTGTTGGCATGCAATGCAATATGCCTAGAGGGGAAAAAACTTTAAGAAAACAAGAAAGGGAGTTGCTAATTTTAAAAAGAGAAAACTTGCAATTGCTTTTTTAGTCAGCATGGGGAGGGAAAATAACAAATAACGCTCAGAAGTATTTATCAACAAATGAACATAGGACTCATGCAATGCGCTAGATAGTTTTTTCTATGTAGTTCTAATCAATTTGAAAAGCACGAGGAGACATGTATTTTTTTGTTGACTATACCAAGACCTCATTCAATTGAAGCAAAATTGACAGAGAAGAAAATGAAAATGGAAAAGTTTATTTAGATTCAACGAACATATTACATTTAGTTTAGGAAATCTATGGAAAATCACACAAGAGTTTCAAACAACGAATCAACCAATAAAAGGATCATGTCTAGATAGAATATAATTTCACTTTACCCAATGCAAATGTTGTCATTCACAATGTTAATTTTATCTATAAGAATGGAAATGCTCTATTGTTTCAATTGACAAAAGATAATACATATCAAAACAAGAGCCATCACCATGATATATCTTCATTATGGAGAACATGGTTAAGAAAAATTTCTATGCTCAAATATTTACAACATACAATTTTTTATATGGAGAAGTTTCTTCAAAAACATAGATCTGATCCAAACAATGCAAAGAAATATCCAACAAACTGTGCAATAAAAGTTGCAAAATGAAATCCATATGCAGTATTATTTCACCTTGGAGGAAACTATGAAATTTTGAAAGATAAATGCTTAATAATTCTTGAAACAAATTATCATAAAGGAAACTACTCTTTGGGTTTTTACCAAGACATGTGAGTTTCTTAAAAGGGAAACCCTATTGGGAAAGTTTCTAGCTTCAACATATTTTTTATTCAATGCGTGTGTTTTTTTCATATTCGAAAAAGATCAAACATTTTTTAATTGGCTTCAAGTCTTGGATAGTAGTCCAAGTTTTGATGCAGTGTAATTAACAAAAGGAGATATTGGCTTGTCAAGACTTCCATGGTTGCATGTCTAGCTATTGACAGGAAGTGTTGTTTGATTATTTTTTTACATTACTTGTTTTGGGTTTCTTTCCTTCTCTTTTATTAGGTAGAGTGAATGGTCGATAGTGTGAAAGCAACTAAAATCACAAAATAAATGTAGGATACAGCACATTAATAATATTATCGGTCAAGAAGGGCCTATCATAGAAACTACAAATTATAGAACAAGTATATCATATGGAACATTAATAATATTGTTGACCAAGAATGGCTTATCATAGAATAGACACACTTCTGAAGCTTCTCGACGCAGAAACAAATTCAAATATCCCTTAGTCTATTAGTCTATACCTATGCAATTTTGGGATAATACCTTATCTAAAGATAATTTATGTAAAGGTGAAGCATGTAACATAGGAAACATGAACCCTTCTTTAGATTCTATCAAAAGAAGGGATAAAAGGCTAGATAGAGCTACAATTCTCATAAAGGTCATGGATGAACCAAGGAAAAGTAAAGTTGCTAGCCTATAATTGGCAATGGTAAATATATGATTTGACATTCCTATGTAAGATTTTGACATAGATATTCATATTACATAATCTTTCTATTACATTTTAGAATTTTGTTCATGTCCAGTAGCTCAGATATTGCATTTACAATTAAATAATCATATCCTTAAAGAGAAAATAGCCACATTCACCTACATGTAATGAACATTTTATGTTTAGTTCAAGAAATCATGTTGAAGTCTATAAGAAATTTCTAAACATTGTATCAAACAATAGAAGAATTATATTTAGAGACGAGATAGTTTTTTTGAACCATCTAGCTGATGATGTCCATTATGCCAATTTTTTTATAGAGCTTTGATTATCATAATGTTTTAATTTTTCAAACAAATTGCATGTACAGAGAACGTTTTGGACCCAAAACCATTTTTTCCCACTTTTAATAATCCTAATTTTCTATTTATCATCACTAAAATTGCCCTTTTTCCCCCCTTTTTAAGTATTTATATTATAGTGTAAATGTAATGCCTAGTTTGGTTTTTCTAGAGATATTGTAGCAACACTCTTTAAATTGAAAAGGAAAATGCTCAATGAATCCTCAAGCAAACAAATAAGTTGCATGAAGATTTAGACATAATAGCTATGCCCATTACCAAATGCTATATGAAATACATTGCACATATGAATTTGGATGGAAGATGGAAAATTTATAAATCAATCATGCATTCCAGGAGGAGAACTTCCTCTAAACAAGACTCTAAGAATTGTGCTTCACTTTTCCTATTATGCTCTAAGAATTTAATTGGAAAGGAATCCAAATTTTAATAACTGGAATTAGATTCAGTACTAGTAAAGGCAAAGGTACTATGCTAACTTTTGTAGAATGCAACTGCTATAAGCAATAATTAGCTTAAGAAGAAGGCAAAGAGGGCTTGAAAATTTTGAAATTTTCATTTTCAAGAGATGAGAGTGCATGCAAAAGAACATATTCACATGTTTTATTGTAAAGCCAAAATTTTCTTCTACAAAGGAAAAAGGATATTCCTATTTAAAAGCTCTTTTTCCCACCTTTTTGGAACATTGTCTAGGTTGATGCAATTGGAATTGAAATGAAGCTTGCATGGTGGTCAGTCCAATATGGATAAAAAATACCAAATACAATGTCTCTATTCCTTATATTTGACCAAAAGTGGTCAAGCATTAAACCATTTTTCGTTGGTTTTTTTTGTTGTATGCAATTTGAAGCCATTGCTTTCCATAAATTCCTTTCATTTAAAACTACTCACCCGCTTGCATGTCCGCTCTAGGGAACCACTAAACTATCCAGTACCATATAAGGAAGAACCATGAGCAAGCTACATCATTAATGTCAAATTGACACATATTATCCTAAATGGGAAGGTTATAAAACTTTTATGACTACCCAAAATGGATTGAAATACATCAGTGAGATTACATCCATTACAAACAAATACATTCTATGTCTTTTGTAAAAAATCCTATAGTATGTGAACAATCGTAGATTAGAGAATAGTCTCAAACCTCAATGGTGACAACTTGTTGCCCTTGCAGATGCTCACAAAATGGAATGTAATATGACACCTTTTGTATAGAAACATCAAGGAGAGAATCTCTAGTCTTAGCATCAAAAAATGATAAACTTGGAAATGCATATTTCCTTGCATCTTCATCACAATCAAAGCGATAAACATCTTCTTCGAGGATAGGCATGAAAACCATATCCCATGGTGTATGGTGCAAACCGCCAAAGCCAGCTCTACATAGATTTACATTTTGTGTTGCTAAGCATCAGAACCTCAAGGAACAACCTCAAAGAGTGTTTGGTGCAGAATTATTTTCTTTGTCACGTAGCTTAGTTCCTCCTTAATGACAACTACTCTTCAATATGTGAATCCCAATAGGCTACTTCATTTAGAGGGATTGCTATGATATGGGAGCTACTTTTGGCATAGATACATTAAATTCAGAACCTAATCAGTTCTTATTTATTTTGCACAACATTATGTTAATATTTCCTAACATGTTTTAGTTTTAGTGCTCCTACAAGCCACCTACATCAAGCAATTTATTGTTATTTACCTCAATTGTTTTTGCCATGTTATTTTACCATATGTGAGTCTCAAATGTCAAATTATGCAAAAAAAATTCCTTAAACTAACATATCTCCAACATCAAGGAGGTATTAAGAGCACATTCAGAAATTTTAACTGCAAAAAGATCTTATTTGTTCTGTAAACCTAAAGTTGAAGCTTGAGAGTCAAGAATGATTATCTTATACTACATCTTTAGCTCCTTCAATACAAAACTTTAATATAAGGTTGATAAAAAAATTACTTTATCTGACACCAACAAGTACATTATCTACCTGTATCTGACACAAACATTATTTATCCTTTGTGTTCCCAATGTATTGAAATTTTTCCAAGAACCATGATGTGTGGCCTAGGACTGTATCACTTCACGTAATATGACTGCTAATGGTTGGATGGTTTTACTGTAATGTTCACTACCAATGAATCATATTTCAATGCAATGGTTGGTGTCCATTCGTTTATGGCCCTTAGAATATTCAGGACAATTTTCTTAAGGTTCATGTCAATAGACAATTACAGTTTGGCAACACTGATAGTACATGGAATGAGGTGGTTGATGCGGGGCACTTTCTGTAGCCACCTACTAGAAATTTCCACCTGGTAAATAGAATAATAGGTGAAGGTAACCATGTGGAAAATAATGGAGCAGAGTCGGATATATAAGGAAGAAGCTCCATGCTTATGTAGCTAAATATTATTTATAATTACTTGTTTGGACATTTATGCACCTTCAACTTATCATCTAGAAGGTAATGTAGATAATTTTAGTAGCAGGAAGGTGAAGGGAATGAAATTGACACGAGTCGTGACACTGGATTCATGATGGTTGGATGTAAGGTTAGGGTTTTCTAAACTAAATGGCCATGTATGATTGGTCATGGTTATTTGGCTCAATAAGGTTGGCTCAAGTAGGAAGTTGTTAATGTCTATATGGCCCATTTGGGAGTTTGAGTGGTCTCATATCTTCAGCTTCATTCACTATCCAACGCTACAATATTTCATCTGAGATTTAGATCTTGAGCTTTTATTCATTAACCATGAAAGAGGTCAACATGAGCCATTACTGAAGTGATTGCAAGTTTCTACAGGGATTCAGATCTAGGATGTTTTATTTTATGTTCATATCATGTATGTTTATCTAATAGGGGACTTACGAATTCAATATAACAATTGTGCCAATATCAATAGAACAATTTTCCAAAATATATTTTCCCATGTAAGCATATAATTGATCGGAGAGGTTGTAACTTATTTATAAGCATAGAAGTATATCCTTCTTAATTTCTCTTGTTTGTTTTCCCTTCATTTCTCTTAGATTTTCTCTTGTCCTTTGTCATCTTTGTTTTTTTAATTATTAACTCCCCTCAGCACATTTTATCTCTAAGATGGAACTTGAGTGCCTAATGGATTTATGTTTGAGCCATAAGATTTGATGTGGGTTTAAACAATAATAACCACATGAGTGTTGCAAGTCATCTCGAACCTCATCTAAATATTTCCTAACTTGTGCATAGAGTTTTTAAAATTTGATGTAATATCACAAGTGATTTATGATCGTGGGAAACCCTAGGTTTGTATCTGAAATCTAATTAGATGTGAAAAAAATATCTATTATGTAGACAACGATTTGGTTACAATGAAAATCATTCAAAACTGACAACAAGGAACCTAACATTTTCAACCAACAAAACATGTTGTCCATGTTTTTGGACTTCTAAGCATATTTGATCATTTCTATTAGCAATTCAAGCAAGGAAAAATAATAGGAAACAAAGAATGGTCCAAATTGACCAAGTATGGAATACAAATCAAATTAACAAAAGAGAGATAGGTATGAGAATTAGGAATATGTTGTTGATACTAAAAATTTCTTGGTACCACTTACCTTGATTTGTGGAGCTTCACATTGTCTTCTTTTGCTCTACCTTTCAAAACATCTTTCAACATACTACAAATATTTTCTTGTTGCAATAATTTCTTGTTAGGACCAATCAAATAAATATTTGCATGTTTATGAATATCACAAAATGAAGCTAAAAAAATATAGTTTGATTACATTGTCTCAATGAATAAAAACAACATTAATAATGAACATTTTACATTTGATGAACATTTTTAATTTAACAATGTAAATTACAATAATATTCAAGTAAAATAATTGGTAATAAGAGATCACCTGAGGAAACATGGAGAACCACAACACTAAGTATATAAGGACATCGATCACATCAAAACGTCAATTTTTCCTCTGAAATGTGAAAATGTTTCTCAAGTCTATCTGTAACAAGTTCCAATGGATGAGTGAAATAGCAATAGTAAAATTTAAACACTACAATTATAGAAATAATTGTAGGAAATGTATAATTCCTTACCATTCATTGAGCTCCACTCTGTTTCAAGAATAATTTAATATTCTCTACTGAACAGGGCCAACCACGTGAAGGTGGAAGCTCTTATGGCACCTCCCCCTCCTCGCATCACTCTCAATTCCCCAAACCTAATGCATCTACATGCAAATAAAAATTTAGTGCAAATTCATTTATTCAATAGCTGAAAAAAAAATCATTAAACCATTCATTCATTCAATAGCCGATAAAACCATTCATTAAATAGCAGAAAAAACCATGCACAGCATTGTATTATAAAAAAGAATTACTCAAAATTTCTTTAGCCGCTTCTTTTCTACTTTTCTTCTCTTTACAAAATGAACAAGAAGCGAATCTTCTGGAATTTGTCATTCGGTTCTTGTTGCTTCATCAACTTGTATTGATGTCTCCCTGGTAGACTGCCCGCCATGTGGATCTTGTGGCAAGGGGCTCGAAATTGCCGCAATAATGTGAAAATGTTGCAATTTTTTTATATAATTACAAGTATTTCATTTAAAAAAGCATTACAAAGGTGTCTTTTTACCTGGTGTGGGCACATCATGTTCTTCATTTTCTTGTCCATGCTCAACCTGTACAGTGTGACCATCTACATGCTCTACAATTGAAATATGGAGAAGTACAATTAATGTTCATCATCTGCAATTATCTATACAAAATTGTAGCATATGAATAAATTCATTACCAAGAATCGAAGCATGATCTTCAACTGGTTGTTTTCCATCATCAACATTAAGGGGATCATTGCTTTCCTGCTCAAAACATAATAAATATTTTATGTTAATTGTTTATAACGAATTGATTGCATGACAATTAATAATTTTTCATTAAACTATATAGATTTTATATACCTATGCACCGGATGCATCACAAGAAGACCGTTTATGCCCAGACAAGATTTTTCGGCGTTCAACAACAGCTTCAAAGCCATGTTGGAAGCCAAGACTCAAGTCTTCCTGAGTGGGCACTTCTTTGAATCGATCATCCTACATATTTGTAAAACGTCATTAATTTTACATTTTGCGCCAGATTAAAATGAAAAATAATTTTCAAATTATTATTTGGATGCATTATCGGGTTTTCGATACTTAAAGTTCATACTACCAAATTTGAATAACCACCAGGCCCAAGCTTGTGCTGACCAATTTTTTCAAGTCTTGCCTTTGTGTCCTTTGATGTGTCTTACAGCCTGATCAAGTGTTGAATTATGTTAGATGTTTCAAATTCAATATAAAAATTAATAATAATAAGGGTTTTACCATTACATTGTGGAAAGTATTGCATACCTCCCTGTGCATGCTGGTATCTTTCCTGCTTTTCTCAAAGCCCTCTCTGTTCCATCTTCCACTAGGGATTTCCACTCCCTTAATGAAATCATCGGAGGGCGCTCATACCTAGGGTTCCTTTCTAGGTGAACCCTATGTTGGTCTCAAAAAATATTCATATGTTTTCCAACCTTCTTTAAGACCTTTGTTGTATCGAAGGTATCATTGCCGAACATGCCAAACAACCGATTAGTCAACTCATCCTTTAAATTGTTTGTCTGTCTGTCCCACCTTTTGCGGATGGTGGACCCAAATATCTCCAAGGTCAAATCATTTATATTTTATAAAAAACATCATTTCCTGCAAAACAATCATGCCATCATTAGTTTTAAAAAATGTTTTAGCGGTATATTACAATCAAATTATAAAAACTAAATTGAACAATGTATGATTACCTGGAATATTCTCTATCTTTATTGGAACGAGTTCCTCGTTCACCAAAAATGTTATCTCTATTAAACCCGTGCTAGTGACACGGGAAGATCCAAGAAATGTTGCTTCAGCATCAGCATTACTATCAGGCTCTGCATCCACCCCTTCTTCTGCACGATCTGGTGTGCGTCGTTCAGCAGCAGTTGCACTCTCTGCTGGCCTCAGGGTGTCGCATAACATGTTTCTAACTATTCAGTCGACCACACGGGTGTAGTATGTGGTATACGTGGAATCGTTTTCTCACTGGGCCCAACACCGCCTTCACCACCAGTGTGTGGTCATGGAAAATCTTGTAAATACAAACCATTCAATTATAAGTTCACTATCATATAAAAGTAAAAATTATAAAGTTATAAATGAATGATATTATGATTCAAGATTCTGCAACTTACTTTCAAGGCCTGACATCTCTTTAGCAACACTTCAACCTTTGCTTTAATCTTGTATGTCTTGAGAATAATGAATAGCAGACGAAGCATATTCGCATTAATTTTTTTCAAGGTCTTCTTTATCACCTTAATAGGGTCTAGATAAGAACCAATTTCAACATCGTTCTATAACTCGTTCACACCAAAATCTATGGATTGTTGTGTTGTTATTTCATAAGCCGAATCATTGGTTTGCAACAAAAAATATACTAAACATTACTTATGTGTTGAAGCAATAGGTTGAGTAAAAAAATATATTAACAAAACATATCTATCATGATTGATTCCTAGAATTACATCTAGGTTTACTTGATGCCTAGATGACAGTGTGGTATGATCAATGGCTGGGGACTTTACTCGACCATCCACTTGCAAAAAAAGAAGTAGACAACATTATCATAATGAAAGAAATTATACAAATGAAAAAATACATAACAAAATAAACATTATGATACATTTTATATATGTGTACAATTTTGAAGTATTTAAATTGTAGAATTACATTCATATTTACTTGTTGCCCCAAGGCTGTTGTCTCCTAATCAACAGTCAGGTGGATTCCCCGATCAACACTCTGCATCAAATATAGATAATATTATATAAACCAAATGAATATACTCTTGAAAAAACATAACAACATAATTGTTTGTACATATTAAATTTGTATAATGGAATCGGTGTATACATGTCGCCTCGAGGCAAGTCTGGTAACATCTACTATGAGGGAGGTGCCCCTGACAGAACCCTGCATCAAAAACATAGAAAAAATTACCTAATGAAACCAAAATACTCACTAAATCAATTTAATAACATAACATTTTGATGTATACATGTTGCCTTGAGGATGGTGTACTCCTCAGACCAGCTGTTGGGGTGATGCGCCCCCGATCACCTCCCTGTGAAGTAAACATAGAAAATTTAATACAAAATTATAAATATCTACTAATGAAAAATACTAAAGATGTTAAAATAATTAATAAAAGGTTGGGTAAATTTTTGGATGTACCACATCCATAGTAACCATGTTTTTATATACTCGATTCAAATTGTAATTAATAAGCATATATTCCCTTGTATCCATTGATTTAATAGCACATACAGATACATGGTTTCATTCACGCCCCTCAAATATGAAGTCAGGTTACTTAAGTGTAGAGATTGGTTGTGTACTGTTTATAAACCTCGCAATATTCCTAGCTGTCTTTGGCCTTCTGTCAATGTACAACGTTGTTCCTTTATTTTGATCTTTGTCTTTCAGTTGTAAATAATTTGTTGAAAACCCATATCTACGCATACCTTATGTATATTGGACCAGGTGCATCCAGTCTTTGTAGTTGTAAGAGGGTCCAACATACTCCATCAATTATGTACATCTGTTGTAACGGACCTTTGTGCCATCCATGCAAAACAACCCTAATCCATGTAATGATGAAGGTGCAATTTTGTATATCCTCTCATTTACACAAAAATATGTGTTGACTTGAGGAAGATACCTAATTACCCATTGTTTCACTAGATGTTTGTACCTTAAGGGCACCTTGATGTCGCATATTGTCTCATCATCATAGGAACATGACCCCCCTCCTCCAAGAAAAAATTCCATGTGTTTATTGAATTTTCTTCTGATCTTTTGACATCTAGTTGATCTAGCCCTTGTAGACCTACTAGATGTCTCAGTTTCCTCTAGCCTTCCTACAATCCCCTTGATTGAGGAAGGTAGGTATGACAAATACCTGTTTGGTTCCACCTGCACCATGGCCAGTAAAAACTTGGCAAATAAGAGCAAAATACCATCATGTTAAAAAAACATCCAACCAATACCAATTTTAAGCAAGAAAATACACACAAGCCAAGATTGATAAATAAAAAATATATTTAGTAAAAAAATACCATCAACCATCCCCATCAACCAAATCCTCACCAAAAACATTTAATAGTCTGCACTTACCTAGGATTGTTACATCAACAACCACAATAATTCCTATAGCACTAAAACAAACCAACATCTTTTTGACATTGTGTGCTCAAACTGTCCACACTGCATTACAAAAAATTAATACAATAACTAAAACACATTATCAACAACACCATGCAAGAGACACAAAATATAGTTTTGTAATCTTTTATAATTGTTCAACCAGCTACAACCGTGAGGTAATTCAACACCTACTTATATTCCAAGACTCGGCTTGATCTTTTCTTAGATCCAACTAAGAAAAATGGTACAAGGTGTAAGGAGATTCAAATAAGCATATCATCAAGTGATATACTAGATCAACTTCACCAACATCCCACTCGCCATCTTACCACAACCATGATCATCGAGGGTTTCGATTGTGCATCATAGGTTCCACGTACTCCATTAAGCAAGGCTTATTTTATACAAGATCTTCAAGGTATCTTCAAAGTCCTTTTCAAAGCAAAGGCCCAAGCAATGGATTCTCATTATGTGTGGAATATAAGGGATTCCACAAGCGAGGGTAAAAGGATTCATAACCCCATTAAGACACAAATGACCACAGAATGGTTCATTTGGCTCATTAGGTGTTCCAATGGCTCCAATTCCCATATCTAGGGTTCTTCATGCCATGTCGTGTCATTTTCCTTTGTTTTCTTTCTATGTCATCACTTCAAACTTTGTCATTAATGGCTTTCCATCAATGACAACCATATTCAATAAACTCCCCCTTTGTCATTGATGGTAACAATATTCCAATATTCAATTTCTCTCCCCCTTTGACATTAATGACAAAGGGTCAAATAAATGTCCACTAAGGAATTCACAATGACTAATAAAAACAAAATTGGATGCTTGAATACTCTCCCCCTTACATGTAGATTAGTTGCTCCCCATGAGATGTTGGTAGTCTATTCAATACTATTTTCAATAAGCTGCAATGTTTCCTGATTGGTTGAGTTGTTTGCTCCCCCTTATTAACATGCATATTTATTAATGAGCAAGGTTGTCATTGATGACAAACCATTAGTGACAAAGGAGGAGTCAATACATAGAAAAGGGAAAAAAATTCAAGGATGAAAAGCAAGAAGAAAATCATGTACAACCTTCAGATACAAGTGATTCTAATCACTCTTCAATAGATGAAAATTATTAATGTAATGATGATGAAGTTATACTTACAGAATATGAACAAGAAATCTTGTTGAAAGATAATAATGCATTTACAAGCACGTTGTTGGATATTGATCTTAAATTCAATCCAAGACTCAAGAAGAAAATTTTGAGATCATTTGAAAAATACAAAGAGAAGACAAAAGCTTTGTTCATGAGAATGAAACGTAAGAACAAATGCTTGGAAGATGAGCTAGAATACCAAAACAATGAAATTCAAAGATTGAAGTCTAATTTAGCAAGAGAACAAGAGAATATTGATAAAATAACTACAGAGCTTGAAGAGATAAGAAGATTTAATGTGTGATTGAAGACTCGGTTGGAAGAAGCCAATAGAATAGAAGATGTTTTGAAGCTTCAGCTGGAATAAAATGAAAAGAAAAATCAAAATCTTGAAATGGAAATCGTTGGTCTTAAAAATCAAATTGAGAAGTCAAAAGCTCAAGTAATGTTCAATGAAATCTCAGTCGTCTTGGATGAAATTCTAAACTGTCAAAGGTCTCCATTTGACACATCTGGCCTTGGGTACAAAAAGTTAGATAAAAAAATTGGAGAAGTCAAGTGGTTCCCCAAGACTCCTAAATTTGGATCCACATCTCTCAAACAAGAGAGCAAATCTCCCAATGCACATGCATAAGACAACAAAATTTTTGAAAGATAAGGTATGCATCAAGAAACTAGGCCCAGTCTTAAAAGAAATATAAGAAGAGAAGTATCTCCAAGATGGAAACAAAGTCCAGGGTATGAAAATAGATTTAATGGTTATTGTTATTCTTGCAATGATTTTGGTCAAAGAGAAATGGATTGTACATTCCAAGGAAGAAAACATACTAGAAGTCGAAGTGATCAAATTACATGTTGGGCATGTGATCATCTTGGACATGTGGCTTCCAATTGTCACACAATGAGATGCTTCACTTGTGGTGGTGTTGGCCCTAAATCCCAAGTTTTCGCAAGTCCAAGAAGAGAATCCATGAGAAGAATAACATACAACTCAGCAAACAATTCCTGGAAGAAGTATGACACAAACAGTTTTGAAAGACAAAGGAGAAATGATCTCGGCCAAGACCGCTCTAAGGTATGGGTGAAGAAAAATATTTTGCTAAATTTAAATGAAGTAGATCATTATACAAATGAAGATGGATGCCATATGGCAAGCCATACTTGAAGTATTCTAAAGAATTTGAGTTTACCATGAGTTCATCATTGGAGAATGAACTCAAATGGAAAATAATGGCTATGCAAGGAAAATCAGTTCCAAGGATCATGTTGGATTAGAAAACTAATGAAGTTTAATAAGTGATGAAGCTGGCATGTTGATATGGGGGCTATTATCACTAAACTTGAACCTCGACTGCTAGGGTCAAGCTTAGAGAAATCTTAAATTTTGGTTTAATGGGTAACTAAGTTGATAGAGTGCTGGAGGTATAACAGTACAGAGATCAGGATAGGTTTAAAGATCAAACAACAGGAAATGTATCATTGTAAAATACAGTAATAGGAAAGACTATGAGCATGAATTTATAAAGAATGAATCTAGTTCTGCAACGGAACATTTAAAGGTAATTGTACATCATTTTAAGAATCTTGTAATGGATTATTAAGACCAAACACAAGATAAAATCATAACTAGATACAATTCATGTATAAAAGCAAAACAAGCTCATGATTATAATCATTTCAAAGCAGTCGTCCTCCATAAAGAGAAACAAAGTGCATACATGCCCTACCAATACCATCTCAGCCCTTGGCTGGAACTCCCCTCTTCCTCCCCCCTTTTCTTATATTTTTACAATGAAATATATATATAAGCTAGCAAAGCTAACCTCTTTATCATTTTTTGGATCTAGTCTAATGAGTTTTTTCCAAGTTTGGGTAATCAAACAAGAAAATGACCCATGTCTATATTTAATAGGATTTTACTTCTACTATGACTAAAACATTTAAATGAAATGCCACTTGCATTCATGGATGAGTATTGATGAGCTCATTGAAGAAGAGTCATCATCTAAATAATCCTCTAACTGTCCTACACGCCAATCCTCCAAATTCTCCTCCAAGAACAAGAAATCCTCTATTGAATTATGATCATTGTCATTTAATACTATTATCCTACTTTGGTGTTGCTAGCCACTTTGGTCCATAACTTGTTGACCCTCAGTGAGTTCATATCCTGGATTGTGTGCATTCTTTAAAAGTAATTTTACATCCTCAGTACCTCCCATCACAGGATCTATAGAGTATCGTTCACAGTTTGAGCAATATTTTGATCTACAGAGGAAGTTCTACAAGAAGATCCTGAACCTTTCCTTCGAAAACTAGCATCCAATCCAATCTGACGATGTTCAGAGTGTGGATTGTCTGTGTCATAAGGCTTTACTGATTGATTCATTAAATCACATCTATCACTATGACCATGGCCTTGGACAACTCCTGTTAATAAATATTGTCTGCAACGCTTTCTCTTTTGTTGGGGCTTTGACAAGTGATCAATGGGGTTAGTAGAAGGGAAAATTGTATCTTTGGGGCATTCAAGATTCACTTGACTTGCGAGAGACTCAAGAAATTATACCTGATTTAATGATGAGAGTACAAAACAAGAAGGGTGAATGTTTCCTAAAATCATTCCTTGTGAGTGTGCATGCTCCATTAGTTCCAATATTTGTTTGAAAATGTGCAGATTCTTAATTTTGTCTACTACCCGTGGAGTATATCCAAGCCATTGCCGTAAGATAATGCCATTCTGCACTTTTACATCATTTGTGTTCATGCTTCCATGTAGATTTAATTTAGATCCATGTGTATTGGAAGTACCAGATGGTTCACGCTTCCCTTCAACATACAACTAGCATAGTTCTCTTTTAAGCTTTTGGTTTCTCACCAAATCTCGAACACACATGAATTTAAACACTTGGGCGATCTCTTCCATACCTCTGAATTGAAGTCTATTCTTATTGGCAATTTTTTCATTTTCACAAATTCTTGGACAGAGTATAAGCATTTGAATTTAACCTGTGGGATCAATTGAGGGCCACCTTAGATGAAACCATTCTGTGTGCAGCCAGAAACTTATAAATTTTGTTGTAGCAGATCTGATGACAACATCTAGCTTTGTCTGGAGATGGCATGCTCCCTGTGAGCTTCCAAGAACAAGCAGACCTAGTGCCTTCTTCTGAAACCATCTCTGATATCTACACCCTGTCCTGCCTACCATTCACTGCTTTGAAAGTGAAAATAAGAAATACCAGTGCCTTGTATCTATTGGGCTGGAGTCTTTTTATCTTATTCTTAACCTATTTCAAACCTTGAAAAACCTGCTCTTCTTATACTACAAAAGCAAACTGCAAATTCAAACTGCTCATACTACAAACTTAAGGAATTGCTTGAAGCATCAAGCTTATTTATTTACAGCTCCCATTCTAATCATCTGCTTTCTTTTGATTAGGTAAAATCATGCTTCCAATGAAGCCATACAAATATTTGACTAACTGGTGAAACTTCTGATTTGGAGATGATGAATAAAGGAGCCCATGGAATATCAAAATTCATTTCAAAAGAAGAGAAAATCCAACCTTCATTTGACAAAAACAATTTGACATTTGAGTTGCTCAAAGACTCCATATAATCAACAAACAGATCCATGAAGCTATAAAGACATACCTCTTGCTGCCGTTTAAGTTGAAGATCAAAATATCTCTGTGTATTCTCTTCCTCATAATGGCTGCCACTTTCAGCTACCTGCAAATCTAAACATGGTTGCAGATTGATTTTTTTTCTAATCATAGGTTGTTTGATATTTTCTACAAATCCAGTTTGAAACATGATGAATGCAGGCCTACTGAATTGAAAATATGGTTGCTCAATGTCTTCTACCGATTCAGGATAGTTGATTTCTACACAATGTTGTTCCTCATCAAAATTTGATTCATAGTTGTCATACATCCGTTGGTTGCTCTTCAAATCAACAAAAGGTGATATAGGGATCTGTTCTTCTTCATCTGAATACTCATCATAGATTGGCTTATCTTCAGAGTGAATCGGTTGATGCTGATCCCAATCTAGAACATCAATGTATTCATCATAAAATGGGGCATTCTGATAAATTTCAAATGATGATGCCAAAATTTCGTGTTTTTCTTCATTACAAGGCTAATCCTCAACACAAAAAAATATTTCCAGCAATTGGTTGAACAAAATATTGATCTTCATAAAGATCATTGACAAGATGAGCATTCAGATGATCCTCAAGACTGTTAGAAGCATAGTGAAAACATTCCAAACTATGTCCGTTGATCTCATCATTAAAATTATTTTCAACATGACTTAAAACAACAACTTGGCTATCATAATGATTATGGAATTCTTCCTTAACAACATAAGTTGAAAATGTTTCTTCTTCATCTTTAACAAATTCTAAAACCATAGCTTCTTCATTATCCATTTCTGGTTCATGTTTATGGGAAGACACATCATCTTGAAGATCATTAGAGAACTGATGAATATTGTGAGGAACATTTTCTTCTCTATCGATATCTTCAGTCTCATTATGCAATTCATATTCCTCAACAGTGCTTATGGAATACTGTGTGAAAATCCTTCAAGAATGAAATACTGGAAAGAGGTAATGAGAAATATGATTCACGTGCATCACCATCTAATGAATACATGAACATCCTCGTGCTGTAGATCTAGCAGATTCATGCATTCATGGAACTTGATGAGGTGATCAGCAGGATTATCTTCTCTCCTTTCTTTGGAGATAGGTAGAAAATCTCCCCATTCTGTCATACTTGGTACTGGATGTGGGAAACCTAGAACTGTAGAAAAGTCGAGAGGTGCAAACCTCCAAGCCACAATGGCCTTCATTCGATCCTGTGATGGCATTCTGGATCCTCAACAAATGGAGTCACCTCTGGATTCTTTGGAGTCGCCCAGTGAAGAAATTTGCAGCCACTATGTCACCAGCCTTTGTTCACCATCAAATTCTAGGTAATATTCATTGTCATACAGCCCAAGGAAGTATACCTTCATTCCTCCATCCCCAGCAATGGCGCCAGAAGATGTTATCACTAAAGTTGAACCCCGACTGCTAGGGTCAAGCTTAGAGAAATATTAAATTTTGGTTTAATGGGTAACTAAGTTGATAGAGTGCTGGAGGTATAATAGTACAGAGATCAGGCTAGGTTTAAAGATCAAACAACAAGAAATGTATCATTGTAAAATATAGTAATAGGAAAGACTACAAGCATGAATTTATAAAGAATGAATCTAGTTCTGCAACAAAACGTTTAAAGGTAATTGCACATCATTATAAGAATCTTGTAATGGATTATTAAGAACAAACACAAGATAAAATCATAACTAGATACAATTCATGTATAAAATCAAAACAGGCTCATGATTATAATCATTTCAAAGCAGCCATCCTACATAAAGAGAAACAAAGTGCATGCATGCCCTGCCAATACCATCTCAGCCCTTGGCTGGAACTCCTCTCTTCCTCCCCCATTTTCTTATATTTTTACAATGAAATATATATATAAGATAGCAAAGCTAACCTCTTTAGCATTTTTTGGATCTAGTCTAATGAGTTTTTTCCAAGTTGGGGTAATCAAACAAGAAAATGACCCATGTCTATATTTAATAGGATTTTACTTCTACTATGACTAAAACACTTAAATGAAATGCCACTTGCATTCATGGATGAGTATTGATGAGCTCTTTGAAGAAGAGTCATCATCTAAATAATCCTCCAATTGTCCTGCACACCAATCCTCCAAATTCTCCTCCAAGAACAAGAAATCCTCTATTGAATGATGATCATTGTCATTTAATACTATTATCCTACTTTGGCGTTGCTAGCCACTTTGGTCCATAACCTGTCGACCCTCAGTGAGTTCATATCCTGGATTGTGTGCATTCTTTAAAAGTAATTTTACATCCTCAGTACCTCCCATTACAGGATCTATAGAGTATCGTTCACTGGTTTGAGCAATACTTTGATCTACAGAGGAAGTTCTACAGGAAGATCCTAAACCTTTCCTTCTAAAACTAGCATCCACTCCAATCTGACGATGTTCAGAGTGTGGATTGTCTGTGTCAGAAGGCTTTACTGATTGATTCATTAAATCACATCTATCACTATGACCATGGCCTTGGACAACTCCTGTTAATATATACTATCTGCAACGCTTTCTCTTTTGTTGGGGCTTTGAGAAGTGATCTATGGGGTTAGTAGAAGGGAAAATTGTATCTTTGTAGCATTCGAGATTCACTTGACTTGCCGGAGACTCAAGAAATTCTACCCAATTTAATGATGAGAGTACAAAACAAGAAGGGTGAATGTTTCCTAAAATCATTCCTTGTGAGTGTGCATGCTCCATTAGTTCCAATATTTGTTTGAAAATGTGCAGATTCTCAATTTTGTCTACTACCCGTGGAGTATATCCAAGCCATTGTCATAAGATAATGCCATTCTGCACTTTTACATCATTTGTGTTCATGCTGCCATGTAGATTTAATTTAGATCCATGTGTATTGGAATTACCAAATGGTTCACGCTTCCCTTCAACATACAACTAGTATAGTTCTCTTTTAAGCTTTTGGTTTCTCACCAAATCTCGAACACACATGACTTTAAACACCTGGGCGATCTCTTCCATACCTCTGAATTGAAGTCTATTCTTACTGGCAATTTTGTCATTTTCACAAATTCTTGGACAGAGCATAAGCATTTGAATTTAACCTGTGGGATCAATTGAGGGCCACCTTAGATGAAACCATTCTGTGTGCTACCAGAAACTTATAAATTTTGTTGTAGCAGATCTGATGACAACAGGGGCAGTATGAAAGAAAATGCATGCTTACCTTTTATGAATGTACTAGATGTCTGTTTGAATATATGGGAGATGCTCGCAGAAGCTAAGTAATGTTTTTAAAATGCACACAAGGGACTGCAAAAAGTTAGCATGCATGTAATGACTGCAATACTTGGAGAAAAGTGCAAAATATGAGGAATAAAATGCACACAGGCTCTTCATGATATGCCCTTTTCTCACTCAGAAATACACTGACTAATGAGAATGTCCACAAGCAATAAGAAATTTCCCACATTTGGAATGAAATTGTCCACTATGGCATGAACTTGAGTTATGTAATGAAATTGTCCACAAGGTGATGATGCATGTAGTCAGTTAAAAGGTGTGTCTTCAAGCATCAATATAATTCCCACCTGATAAATGAAATGCGTGATGCCTGAAGGAAATAGTGAGAAGACAAAATCATCCTTTTGGAAACATGCATTGGTTATATGCACGCACAATAAAAAAAATTATGACTGCAGGGAATAAAATTTGCATTCACCATTCCACAAACACAAGGTAATTATGCTCGTAGGCTTTGGCAGAATGCCCACTATATAGAATCAAAATGTCCTCAAATCTCAGAAGACTGACTGATGAGGTTTCAAGTCTAATTAGTATAAATATGCTTGCCATATAAGTTAAATTGACTAAGTTAAAGACAAATATGCCCACCAAAATATGCTTGCAAGCAATTAAATAAACTCCTGCAATATTGAAAAACTGCTTGTAGTGTTTAAAACTATGCCCACGACATGCATGAAAGTGAGATTAATGTCTACACCAAAATTTGTTTGCAATCAAAATACCTGCAAGACTTGGAGAAGATGCTTGCAGGGCTTCAAGAACACCTGTAAGACAATATAATACCCGCACCATCCAACTATACAATGTCTGCAGAAACTTTAAAAATGCCCACATCAGCTAAGTGATGGGAGGAGGTTTTGATAATATTGGAAAAATATATCAACATTGTAAATATTTGAAGACAACAAAGTTTTCACCATGGACAATGGGCTTGGGTTTATAAAAGTTAAGGTCTATTGGGTTAAGAGTGGTAACTAGTTTAATTGAGTTTATATCTGTAATTATAATTATAATGATTATTGTGCTTGGTCACTAAAACATGTGATGGTATTTTTGATACCCATGTGCTGATTTTGCGACAGCCTTGTGTTGTAATTGCAATGAAAGAAATGGGTAGTTTTTGTATCTTTTTTCCGTCAATATTGCGACATGCAATAAAAAAAAGTCTCAATACTGACTAACAAAGACATATCACATGGCATGTTTTGGGTTCTTATGGGTTTATATTTTTTTCGAACGATTGTCGTGATTGCAATGGCCTATTGTCCATGTTCCAATCGTGTATCATCACCATTGCAATGTAAAAGCGATGATATTGCAATGGTCAAGTGTCAATGTTGCAATGTTTCATCTTGAATGGCCAACAAAAAGGTGTCTAGAGAGAAACAGTTATACTTTTTTGACAAATCCTTTTGTCAAGAAATAATGTTAATGTTGCATCAGATAAATGTCTAGCAAAAAATGAATGGCTATCGATCTTGCGACGAAATAACCTCAACAATCCAACAAAACCTCATAGCATTGTGATGAGAATGTTGTACTAGCAACAAATAACTATCTCACTTTGCGACATAAAAGCATCATTGTATCGACGCTAAGAGAAAATGTTGTGACGACAATGCTAAACTAACAATGGAATTTTACAAATTTAATGATGAAAAAGCATCGATGTATTGATTTTTTCTAAAGGAATTAAAAAAAATATCCCAACAAAAGGGATTATAAAAAATAGAATCCCTAGAAGGGATTATAAAAAAATCCTTAAAATTATCCTTGATATGATTGAAAGAGACATGAAATGTCTACTCTTAGTTATTGTTTGAAGAAGACAAGGATGAGGCCATATGAACTTGAGATGGATCAAACTTGCAAGGTTTTAAGGTCTTCTAGAACTAGACAAGTTGATGGAGGCCAACAATGAAGATTTATGAACAAGTTAGAAACTATATGTGCTTCTTTGACCATTTTTTTGCTATGAGAAAGGATACTAGTGTCCACCCACCTCTTTGGCTCAAAATGGTTCTAAATGTTGGAAGTTAACTATAATTTTGTAGGTGTTGAACTTTCAACAATTTTTTTGAGCATACCCATCCATTATTGGAAATGGATTCATGTCCACAATATTTTACTGTGAGGCCTACCAAACATGAATTATAGAATAGGATTTGTAAAGTTGAATAAAGGACCCAAATAAAGTGTGTATGTAAACATTGTGGATAAGGATGTCACACCTCCCACTAACCCCAAGGGCTTGTTAGAAAATATTAAGAAGTTGGACATAGTGAAGTGATTCATCTTTAGTTAAATGAAGTATCACTTGATCCCTCACAAAAACTATAAGAAGAAGGTGAAGGATATGTGTCATGCTTCAATCAATATATATCAAAGCATGAACATATCTCATGGGATGATTTTGAAAATAAACTCCCTAGTACACAAAATCAATATTGATATGGTGGTGAGATATGTAATGAATATCACTAATTTCAGAAATTGACTCAAAACCATAAGATATTTGGTGCATGAGGGTGAGCTAGTGTGTATAACTGTGAAAGGGTTCCATACATCTTGGGGCATGTTTGTTTGAGGTGTATGCGCTCATGATAAGTTTCCCACTTTTGAAAAACTATGGGATGACTTTGTTTAATGGGAAAAAAGAATGAAAACAATATCAACCAAAGATGTTCAGGATCAAAACCTAAACCTTATCGATATGATAAATAAGGATGGAAATAAAGGACTCAAGAGGGATCAAAAGAACTAGAAGGAATACTCACTGAGATAACTAGGTTCACAATGATAAAATTATCCCATAGTTATGCAAATCACCTTCAAATTCACAATTACCCACTACTTGCATGTTATTCCACCCCATACTTTCCATGTGACCCACTACTTACACCTACCTATGTCACATGCAAGTTGTGGGCCATTATAGAGTTAAGTGGGTCACATGGGTACATTTTTGCAAATCCTGGTTTCCACAAGATTTTGTTTTAGAGTTGCATTGTATATATGTTTGGAAAATTTTCAATGTGAGGTTCT
Organism: Pseudotsuga menziesii; assembly: GCA_001517045.1. Classification (NCBI taxonomy): domain Eukaryota; kingdom Viridiplantae; phylum Streptophyta; class Pinopsida; order Pinales; family Pinaceae; genus Pseudotsuga; species Pseudotsuga menziesii. The sequence continues at coordinate 588,030 of LPNX010964324.1, forward strand.
AGATATCTATTTTTAACCAAGTTTTTAGTTTTGGATCCCAAACATTTTCTCAACATTGTTTCCTATGCATCAAATTGACATTTAGATTTTGGAGGATGCATGGGAGGATGAGGAAAATCATATGGGAACTTTTAGAGTCTTGATTTTTCTATTTTTAGAAAAATTTTATTTATAAAATTGATCAATTTTACTAAAAATTGCATAATGAGCACTTTAGAGACCTAGTATTGAGTTCTCTCATTATGTACCTTCATAATTTCAAGATTCACAATTTTGGAAAAAATTTCGATTTTAGATATGTTATCTTCCTTTAAATCTAAAAGTATATTTGGATACCCATTGGAGAGTTGTGCATGAGATTCTAGTTTCAAATCCAATGAAACGTGTTAAACCCAAAGTATAAAAGTAGAGAATTTTAGTTTTAAGAGATGCTCACATTTTTAGTGATCCAATATCGAGTATAGTATGAACATGAAGTTTGTTGGAAATTAGAAAAAATAATAATAAGGTAAATAATTATGTACAATTTTGTATGATGTCTTGGTTCAATGGTTAAGTGGTGGTGATTATATCTCATGTGAAAGCATATTTTTTGAACTGGATTAAGGTAGGTGTGAGTCTTGAGCAATTTTGGTGGAATAGATATTCCTCACCTTTTGCATCTCAACTAATGTTTTTTTATTTTTTTCTTTCAGAGTTGTAAGTGAACCACACTACATTGTAATAGTTTTTTATTGTGGAAGGAAACAAACATGTTTGTTTCTTTATGATAGGAGGAAGAATCATCTAATATAAGTATATATATACATTTTATATTCCTCTATCACTGAAGAAGAGTAGCATGAGTTTAGTGATAGTCAAGGGATTAAATATGAATCAATTGAGAGAAACGAAGATATGTCTTCTCTAAATAAATGAATAAATAAACTACCATACGCTCTTTTGGTGATGATTTAATATGCATCCACCATGAGTTGCATTTAATTTTCCAAGGCTTGCAGAAATCATCAAATATTAAAATTTTATATGACTAAATAATAATTAAGCGAATAAACAGGCATTTAAACATGTGCAAGACTATTTAAGTCTAAATTGGAATACCTTAATCAACTCCTCTTTGTTTCGAGAATAATTTCTTCTCTGCTGAGTAGGGTTTATAAAAGTTAAGGGTAATTGGGTTAATAGGACTTCAATCCCAAGATGATTGAAGTATCAATACCACAGGGAGAACTTAAGGAGCCCAAACAACTTATCCAAAGAGGCATCGAGGGTGGAGAAAATCTATATCCCCAGCTAAAACAAGAAATATGATAGTGTATCCCATGCTTGAAAGAACCAAAAAAGAGTATGCCACATAAATCAAAAAGCTCTTCAAAGAACTGTATCATGCCTTCCTCAATGATTTCTCATTCTAAAAGTTATGAGAAGGAGAGGAGGCCAGCCTTCATATTCTGTGCTTCCTTGGATAAACAGTTTGCACTCATTTTGTGCTCCATGTAGACATGCCTAAAGTCATATAACCCACGAATTGAATTCGTTGGTAGTATAGAATATTTGTCAGATTTAATGGATATCCGACAACAAATTTCACTACATAGATGTCAAAAATCCGATGAAGTCTCCTTCATAGAGGTCAGATAACCAACGAATTGATACCATTATATTGAGTACTTATAAGCATCGAATCTTAGTGACATCAATATGTTTAGAAACATATTTGATAGACTTATAAGAATGACATCATAGTGATATCATTATCTTGAATAATATCAATAATTCCCTAGTATAACAGTACATCACGTAATCTTGTAACACGAGATAGATATCAAGTTGTTCCATAGCAAATGCTTCAGCCAATTTATCTCAAAATACAAACTAAGTTTTTGTCAAATTTTGTAGGTTTATCATTTTTAATTTATTTTGTTTCCTTGCCAAAAATATTAAAGACCCGGTTTACATATCTCAAGATATATAATAAAATCATTTGCTAATATTTTGTAACTTTTTTCACGAATAAAAATAGGTGTTCCTTGATATTCAATAGTGAATCAAAGGTAACTTGTGCGTAGTCTTGACAATAAGTCATTCCAGACACGAGTGGAGATAAGTATCAAAAAACTTTCCCAAGGGGAGGGACGGAACCCACAATCCCAAGATGAATGAAGTAGAAATACCACAGGGAGAACATAAGGAGCCCAAACAGCTTATCCAAAGAGGCATCGAGGGTGGAGAAAACACACCCCTAGGGGATGAAAACAAAATCTATATCCACAGCTAAAACAAGAAAGATGCTAATGTATCCCATACTCGAAAGAACCAAAAAATAGTATTCCACATAAATTAAAAATGTCTTAAAATAGTTGTATCATTCCTTCCTCAATGATTTCTCCTTCTAAACGTTCTGAGAAGGAGAGGAGGCCATCCTTCATATTTAGTGCTTCCTTGGATAAATGATCTGCACTCATATTGTGCTCCATGTAGACATGCCTAAATTCCTATAACCCACGAATTGAATTCATCGGTAGTGTAGCATATATGTCGGATTTAATGGATATACGACGACAAATTTCACTACATAGATGTCGGATATCCGACGAAGTCTCCTTTATAGAGGTCGGATAACCCACGAATTGATATCATTATCTTGAGGAATTATAAGCATGGGTGTAGTTATACTAATACTAAGTATCCGAAAGTTTAGTTATAGTATTGTTGGGTCTTAGTGCCAAGGTAGTAGACTTTAGTTAGAGGTTGGATTAGTCCTTATAAATACTCTATTCTAGACTTCAAAGTTCTAACATAAAGCCATATATCCCTTGGTAAAGGTTTAATCCAAGACCTTTTTGTTACACACCCTAACTACATAACTATGGTACTACTGCATGTGCTCCAATGCTTGAGATTCCTTTAATCTAGGCTCTCTAACTCTACCATACGTGTGGCGACAAGCTCTTCATCGGGTATAGCATCATGTAGTGCAATGTTAAGTGATGAGCCTAAGACCTCTTAGGGAAACATAACTTTAGCTCTATATACCAATGAGTAGGTCATCATGGAGATATGTAACCTCCACTGAGTGGGACCTTTTAAATTATAATTAAAGTTTTGTAAGCCCATAGTGTAGGATATAGCTTGGTGTGCCAATGGTCACCTGAAGCATTAACGGTGTGTTTAAGGATGTATAGTAACTTAACATTTATGGCTTCAACCTACCCATTCTCTGTATATAGTAGGGTGTGGAAAACTTATGTTTGATGTTATACTTAGCTAGCAATCTCTTTATTTATGTAGATATCAGCAAGCTTCCATTGTTAGCTACTAAGGTATAATGGACTATCAAATGATATATAATTTGGTTTCTGATGAATTTCGCAATAGCATGTCCTATGAAACAACTAAGGGCTATCAAACATGACTGACACTAACAATTCAAGCAACAAAAACCATACCTATAAACTAATTAATTAAATTGAAAATATGTTTTTTATTTCTTGATTTTATTATTTTTAATTATTGAAAACTTTATTACTTTGGTCTATTAAAAACAATCATAAATCTTTTATTTCAAAATTTTACTAAAATTAATAAACTATTATTTTAAAATACATCAAAATTAAATTAAAGATGATATTTTTCAAATATATAAAATTTTCTACATAATGCTATCATTAAACATTATCTTATTTGAAACATATTTGCTCCTCTTTAAAAACTTCCTATAATAAGAAAACATCTAAAAGCATCTCCAAAAAACATTAAATCAAATTGCAATTAAAGTACCAATAAATTTTGAATACACAAACCTAAACACTTATTTTGCATTATTATAGTGTTTTATTAACCTCCTCGATCAACCATCTAGATTAATAAAATTAGAGCCTCTGTGATTCTCAATCAACAAACATAATTCTAGAATTGGAATGCAATAGAACTCTTTTGACTAACTTTTGGCACTAATGCTGATTTGGGAGTGGAACCCCTGCTAACAAAATGGCAAGACCTTGGGGAGGGAGAGTAGTATCAAGGACTCAACCTCAATTGATGAAGACAACAAAGACCAAACTTTGCAGGAAAAAAGAGTCCCTAGATATAACTCAGTGATTAATGAAGGACCTGTGGAGATCATAGGAACACTAAGGAAATGGAGTGAAGGAAATGAGCAGCCTCAAAGGAATGCCAACTCACTAGGCCATGTGGACACCCAAGATAAAACAAGGTATGAATTCAAATAACTTATATTCCATTAATAATAACCCAACTAACAGTAATCTCAATAATTTCCACAAGACAATTTAATAGGTTGTTCAAGTCACAATCGCAACTGGTACACACCTCCATCAGATATTGTGATAGGAAATGGTCACATGAAGGATAAAATCAAGAGGAGATGGAAATGATTGCATGAAATGCCACTCTCAAGAATTTTACCTTAATCTTGACATTTCCCAGATCTATTCCCTATGAAATTTCATCCTTAAGGTTGTGTTGCTGCAAAACCTAGAAGGATTGAGATTGCAAGGAGGAAACCGGTAGTCACACTAGCAGGCTTGTGTTGTAGTCATACTAGAAGACATAATTAGTTATTCCTAGCAGTAACACATAGTTATGCCCAGCAGAGACATAGTCATGCCCAACAATGACGTTGTCACACTAGCAGAGACACTCAGCTATTCCCAGCAGAGACACTCAGTTATGTTCAACAGAGACACAATCATGCCCAGCAGTGACACCTGATCACACTAGCAGAGATACTCATGTATTCCCAACAAAGACACAATCATGCCCAGTAGTTACACATAGTCACACTAGCCGAGACACTTCACGGCCAATAGAGAGAGGATGTTTTATTGGGAAACAATAATATCGACCTTGGTAAAATTAATAAAATTCTTCCACTCTATGTAACAACTCAACCAGGGTTACCATTTATTTTTGCTACTACTGGGAATATTATTTCGTTAGGGCCAGAATCCACTGCTTATTTTGGCACTTTAGGGCTATTTATCAACGCTTGTATTATAGGACCGAGGATTGTTTCCCCTTGGACGTGTTTCTTATCGAATCGAGGCATATCAACATATTCAGGGAATTTGATCTAGGGTTTTGATTTCGTCTCACATATACATAATTCTCTGCAAACAAACTCTCGAAACTCATACAATACTCAATGTATGGTCAAAAAATGCTTCCTACTGCTAACTAGACTTCAACAGGATGAAAATCATTCAATAAGGTTACAAGTTTTATCTATAATTCCTTCAAGTGGCGATTAAGAGTTCAATTCTCGCAGAGGGAAAATGCCCCATAAAAAGGAATAATTAATTATTGACATAAAAAATGATGTGGCTAAATTTTCAATTCGCATAGAAAATTGTACTTACAAAAGACATTTTTGCAGTCAATGAACTCCTGAAACCAGTCGCGATGTCCTTAAACCAACCACGGTGGGTCAATCAACCCGTGAAGGAAACCAACAGAGAAAAGAAGGAACTCGTGAAGGAAACTGGAAGAGCAATGAAGGAACCTGTGGATTCATAGAAGTTTCAATAATCAATCCAGTGAAGGAACCGGATGCAGAAGTAAAATCTCAAGTCGCAGAGTATCAACCTGAAGTAACGGTCATCTCTATGAGGGAATTACAAAGTAATGGACTGTAATTTTTGCAATGCACGGGAGGGGACTTAGGTGCAGTTGAGTGAATAATGAACGAAATGTTTTAGTGTAATATGTTTTTATTTTTTGTATTTTTATTTTTTTTATTTGTTATTTGTTAATGTATTATGAACCCTTACATCCCTTATTTGTTATTTGTTTTTTTGACAATTAATTTAGATCTTACATCCCTTATTTTCTTTCATTAACCATGTCCAAGGCCCCAAATACCATGCGTAGTATAGAAAAGGTGTTAATGACACTCATATCCCACCAAAGGACAATGATCCAAATTTATATGGTGGTTAATGCCCTAGTTCGCAAACTAGGTCCATAGAAGCTTCATTTTTTTCCAAAGTCTATAGATCCCTATCTTATGTTCAAAACCTCAAAATGGTACCCACATTCCACTCAAGGAAAAATGTACTTTATAGAGTTTTCTAGTGGTGATTTAATGGATCTATCATGTCCCATAATACCTATAATATTAATTTATGCATTAAGGACATTATTCTCCTCCCGTAATCATGGTCAATGCCCTAAGACCCACCGAATATATGTAAAAAAATTCCTAATGGCATCCCTATCCCAAATGTATGCAATAGATTCCTTTTAGAGGGATCTATTGCAATTCCAGGCATTGATTATTTCCCATTATCTCAAGAATATTTGTTTAGGGTATAAGTATGTGGAGTTCTTCCCTAGCCATGGTTAAGGCGTTGAGATCATCCTTCATGCACAAAACATCGAAACAATACCAAGTCTCTCACTCGAAGGACATTGATCCCTTATATGGGACATGTTATGTGGTTTATGGAATTGTTTATGGTCTTAACCCTTAAAGTCATCATCTAAGGGAAAAAGGAATTAATCCCCTCCCTTGATCATATCCAATTCCTCAGGACCACCTCAGGACTTATCTCTAGTATGAAAAAACTCATAATGATGCCCATATTCCACATAGAGGCCACATATCACTCCTAGTCCGTCAAAAAGTTCCACATGTGACCACTAGTAAACCCCATCCATTATGATGAAAATCACAAGTGAAACTTTCAGGATACATGCATTATGATTAAAGATAATAGTTCACCATGTAAATGTATGCATTTCTATTAGGATTGTATTCTATGGTTAGAAATTATCTTGATATCATGTGTTCCTGCCTCATTGAAAATCAATTTGACAATACAAACACTTGTGACCCCCTCCCTTGTGTCTCGCGGTAATTATTCCTCTTCCATTATTAATTTTCTTGAAAAGTGGCCCTGTCAATTCCATACATTAGTAAGCATTGTTGCTTCATCCATCGACTTCCTTTCATGTTCATATGATCCCATGCCCCATTCCAAACTTTACAATTTTTTTTTTCATTCACGACAATTATTTGCCATTATCTATACAGTGATATGATTTAACAAATAATGATGATGATGATGATGATGATGATGATGATGATGTTTGATCTGGAAACCCTCCCACACCGTTAATGCATGTGCCTAGTCAAACCATGCCAAATTTCAGACAAATCCAACACATATATATATAAATTCAACGTTGGCCCCACGTAGCACATTAATTAATCTATAGGTATGGTTTTTGTTACTCAAATTGTTAGTGTTAGTCATGATGATGATGATGATGATGATGATGATGATGATGATGACGTCGAAGATGATGATGATGACAATGATGATGATGATGATGATGATTTTTGAGTATGGAAACCCTCACACACCGTCAATGCATGTGCCTAGTCAAACCATGCCAAATTTCGGACCAAGCCGACACATATATGAAAAAATTCAGTGTTGGCCCCACATAACACATTAATTAATCTATAGGTATGGTTTTTCTTGCTCAAATTGTTAGTGTCATTCATGATGATGATGATGATGATGATGATGATGATAGTGGTGGTGGTGGTGGTGGTGGTGATGATGATTATGTTTGATTTTGAAAACACTCCCACATCGTCAATGTATGCGTCTAGTCTAACCATGCCAAATTTCATACCAAGCCGACACATATATAAAAAAATTCAACGTTGACCCCACGTAGCACATTAATTAATCTATAGGTATGGTTTGTGTTGCTCAAATTGTTAGTGTCACTCATGATCATGATCATGATAAATATGGTGATCATGATGTTGATGTCATATGAAATTATGAAGATGATGACGATGACGATGATGATGATGATGATGATGATGATGACGACGATGACGACGATGATGATGACGACGACGATGGTGATGATGATGATTATGATGATGATGTTTGAGTCTGGAAACCTTCCCACACCGTCAATGCATGTGTCTATTCAAACCATACCAAATTTCAGACCAACTCAACACATATATAAAAAATTCAACATCGGCCCCACATGGCACATTAATTACTCTATAGGTATGGTTTTTGCTGCTCAAATTGTTAGTGTCATTCATGATGATGATGATGATGATGATTATGTTTGAGTCTGGAAACCCTCCCACGTCGTCAATGCATGTGTCTAGTCTAACCATGCCAAATTTCAGACCAAGCCGACACATATATAAAAAAATTCAACGTTTGCCCCATGTAGCATATTAATATTTAATCTATAGGTATGGTTTTTGCTGCTCGAATTGTTAGTGTCAGTCATCTTTGATGATGATGATATTGATGTCATATGAAATTATGATGATGATGATGATGATGATGATGATGATGATGATGACGACGATGATGATGATGTTGTTGATGATGATGATGATGATGATGATGATGTTTGAGTGTGGAAACCCTCCTACACCGTCAATGCATGCATCTAGTCAAACCATGCCAAATTTCATACCAAGATGAGAAATATATATAAAAATACAACGTTGGCCCCACGTAGCACATTAATTAATCTATAGGTATGGTTTTTGTTGCTCAAATTGTTAGTGTCAGTCATGATGATGATGACAATGATGATGATGACAATGATGATGATGATGATGATGATGATGACAATGATGATGATGTCGACAATGATGATGATGATGATGATGTTTGAGTCTAGAAACCCTCCCACACCTTCAATGCATGTGTTTATTCTAACCATGCCAAATTTCAGACCAAGCCGGCACATATATAAAAAATTTCAACGTTGGCCCCATGTAGCACATTAATATTTAATCTATATGTATGGTTTTTGTTTCTCGAGTTGTTAGTGTCAGTCGTGTTTGATGATGATGATGATGATGATGATGAATACGATGATCACGATGTTGATGTCATATGAAATGATGAAGATGATGATGATGATGATGATGATGATGATGATGATGATGATGATGATGATGATGATGATTTTTGAGTCTAGAAACCCTTCCACGTCATCAATGCATGTGTCTAGTCAAACCATGCCAAATTTCAGACCAAGCCGACACATACATAAAAAAATTCAACGTTGGCCCCACATAGCACATTAATTAATCTATAGGTATGGTTTTTGTTGCTCGAATCATTAGTGTCAGTCATGTTTGATGATGATCATGATCATGATGAAGATGGTGATCACGATGTTGATGACATATGAAATGATGAAGAAGATGATGAACATGATCATGACGATGATGATGATGATGATGATGACAATGATGATGATGATGATGACGATGATGATGATGATGATGATGATGACAACGATGATGATTATGATGATGATGATGGTGATGATTATGATGATGATTGAGTCTAGAAACCCCCACTCTGTCAATGCATGCGTCTAGTCAAACCATGTCAAATTTCAGACCAAGCTGACACATATATAAAAAAAATCAACATTGGCCCCACGTAGCACATTAATTAATCTATAGGTATGGTTTTTGCTGCTTGAATATTTAGTGTCATTCATATTTGATGATTATCATGATCATGATGAAGATGGTAATCACAATGTTGATGTCATATGAAATGATGAAGATGATGAAGATGATGATCATGATCATGATCATGATGACAACGACGATGATGATGATGTTTGAGTTTGGAAACCCTCCCACTCCGTCAATGCATGCGTCTAGTCAAACCATGCCAAATTTCAGACCAAGCCGACACATATATAAAAAAATTCAATGTTGGCCCCATGTAGCACATTAATTAATCTATAAGTATGGTTTTTGTTGCTCGAATTATTAGTGTCACCATGTTTGATGATGATCATGATCATGATGAAAATGATAATCACGATGTTGATGTCATATGAAATGATGATGATGATGATGATGATGATGATGATGATGATGATGATGATGATGATGACGACGACGATGACAATGATGAGGATGATGATGATGACGACGATGATGATGACGATGATTATGATGATGTTAGTTATGATGATGATGATGATGACAATGAGGTGACCAGAACTCTGGGTGACCAAAAGTGATAGACTACAGATATCCCATAATCGGATGTTTTCTTCATATTGTTCTGGTCACCTCAAAGACTGCAGATATCCCACAATCTGATGTTTTATTCATTTCATCCAAATTTTTGATGTGATTTCTACATCCATTGCACACCATAGCCTTATGTTTTTCTACCTACAACAAGCTATACAAAAAAAGATTACATAATGATTCAATATTTGTGATTAAGTGCATGTTTATGCCATATAGGGAAAAAAATCAACGTATACATCAATATGTAATTTGCAAAAAAAAATAGAGTGATTGATTAATATGCTTGCCTCCTTATCTTTTAAACCATATGCTAAATCGATTTCCCTTTGTGTAAGGTTGGTATCTCCATTGCGATGTGCTGCTTTAACCAATGAAGCCACACCTTCCCATGATATTCCATGACCAGATTGTTTGCATCATTCAATCCATAACTTCATCCAGTCAAGATTGTTTGCGATGTATAAATGAATTGCATCCTACTCTTGACCAACTGCTTGATGACAATAAAAATTAAACTTCAATACAAATTTAAATTATCTTAACAAAGTATACGCTATTAATTTTAATTGAGGCAATATATTGAATATAAAAATAGAATATGTATGATATGTATACATAAAATTCAATAGTCAAATGTATTATATCAATTAACATCCACTATATAATAATTACCTTTCACCTTCCTCGGTCTACCTTTCCCCTTCAGGTGCTCCTCTTCAAAATTGTTAATGGAGTCTGGATCACAAATGCAACGTAAATTGAGGTTTGATGCTAAATTAGGAAGATATTCACTAACATACAACATGTTTTGGTATACTGTATATCCCTCCATCATAGAACCCTCGGAATGTGCTCGTTTTCTAACCAAACCCTTCATAAATTTCAAGTGCCTCTCAACCATCCACATGGACCTTGAGTGCATAGGTCCACACAATTCAATCTCCTCGACATAGTGTATGAGGTAGTGTTCCTGTTCATTGAAAAATTTTGAAGCTAGATGCTTCTGCATTTCACACATGAGACGAGGAATTTCTCTTGTCCAATACTTTATATCTTCTTTATGGATTTCTTTAGATGACAACCATCGACAAGTGACACAAACCAATAACGATATTTAACAAAAAAAACATTTAATTACATAACATCAATTAGTGCACAAAAAACAAATATAATTTCTACGGTGAATTAAAGAAACACTAAGCACATGCAAAAAAATCACTAGTTACCTCATGTATTTCCCAATATTATATATAATTTGTTTGACATTGTTGTCGAAGTTGTCCAGGAGAGATAAAGGTAGAACATACTGTAACAATATACAAACCACATTATTTTTTAAACAAATAGTAGACAAACAAAATAACAACAATATGAATTGGAATTAAAAAAACAATAATACCATAATAATTACCTATATGAAGACATGTCAATCATGCATTTTCACCCCCGCAAAATCACCTTTCTTTGTTATGATATTCTTCATGTTTGCACAAAATCCAGTGGAAAATTTAATTTTCTGCATGACTTCTTTTACAACATTACTTTGATGCTCCATTAACATCCATGGAAGTGAGTTTATTTAATTTGGTCTTTGTCGCTATGAAATTGAATGATGTCTTTCATTGCATGGTTTCCTTCTTGAATGTCTTTGCAAATTTTGACATTCTTTTCTTTGTCACTCCTTAGATCCAATATTTTCCATAATGTTTCAATCACATTCTTTCCAATATGCATTGTATCAAATAGATGAGCAATTTGTAGGTGCTCATAGTAGGGAAACATGTTGAATTGTTTAGGGTAACTTTTCATTCCTCGTGGAAGCCCATTAATGCCTCCATGATCACGATGGACATCATGAATTGTAGTTTATAAATAAATTACATAAATCAATTATGGCCATTACAGTAAACAACACACAATAAAAAAAAAATACATAACAATTCATATACGATGATCCATGCGTACCAACTTGACGATTTCTATTATATTGCAACTTCCAAAGGTGAGATGTCATTCTCTGTGGTTTTAATGCAGTCGCTTGCTTCTCATTGATTCCTTTTTTGGTTGTTCAATACCTGTGATTCTTAGAGATAAAGTGCCTACACTCATCAATCACCTCCTTTCTTAAGCTTTTTGAGCGACGAGATTTGATCGTAGGACCACAAACTAGACGTGCAAATTTTCCCTTTGTCTAAAGACCTACATATAGATATGGAATATCTATGTCAATTATATATATAATGAATGGAATATTTATAAAAACATGTGTGCATAGTACTATATTAACTAGTTCATAAATTTAAATGCAATTAAAGTGGAACTTAAAAATACAAACCACAAAAAGGGGTTAACCTTGGGGCATCATGTTTTGTCCATACAAGCATTGCATGGAATTGAAATTGTCTTTTGAAGTATTGGTATAGATACGTCATGCATATTGATGTCATTCCATAACTTTAGTAGCTCGTCTATAAGAGGTTTGATATATACGTTCATATATTTAACTTGGAACTTACCTTATTGATTTGAAATACATATAAATTATATAATTATGAGAACCCTTAAGATATATAAACCATGCACAAGAGTAAAATAAAATATATATTTATGACATTAGGAAACAAAATACGACAAATGAGATGCCACGACTACATTAAAAATAAAACAATTGTAGACACAATATACTTGGAATAATCATCGACAACATTAGGTGCTCTATCTTTATTGACAACCATGGAGGAATGTTATTGTTGATAAGAAAAATAGGCCATGCTGTGTAAACGGATCTCATCTTTGCAAATGGATTAACACCATATGTTTCCAAATAAATCATAAGATTACAGGGTTCTTCTTTAAAGTGAGGCCACTTTTCCTCCATATCTCTAAATGTAGAACCATCTGTAGGCATTCGAATAACGTCATCTTGAATTTTGTTCCTTACATGGTAATCCATAAATTGTGCTATGTTTTTGCACCTTAACAGTAGTTGGAAATGTGGAATGATGGGAATATAACGAAGAACCTTGCAAGGCACCTTTTTTGTTACTTGATATGTTTAATATCTACTTATATGACATTCTAGACATTCCGTTGCAAATTCATGTTGATTATAATATATAACATGGTCATCGGGGCATGCATGAATTGTTTCATAATGCATTCCAATCTCTTTCATGATGGAAGATAAATCTTGATATGTGTGAGGTAAAATATTTGATGGTGGCGACAAAAAATCAGCTATCAAGCTACATCAAATTAAAATAAAAATAGATTTAATATAATATATAAATAATATTTACGAAACACATTTCATCCATTTTAATTTGAATTATGAATTAACAATACAATTATTAGAGAAACAAAGATAACCTTTATCACAATCATATATATGTGATGGATTATTTACATACCTTAACATCCATGTGATTGATATGTTTGAAAGACCATTCATAACCTTCAAGTTCATTATCAACAATATAGCAAAGAGAATATTTGTGTTGGGGCCTTCATAAAGGGGTTTGTATTCCTTCTCAATAAGAGGTATATCGTGAACATCATCAAAGTCATCAATATTTTCATGATCATCGTCATCATCATCATCCATTCTAAGATTAAATGAATCATGGATCCATGTATTTGTACCATCATCTTCAACTACATTATCAGTATGATCATCTTCTTCAATATGATCATTATTTTGTTCTCCATTAAGCATAACTCCATGTTCCTCCGGTACTTGTTCTGAAAACACTTCCTCTGGACGATATGTCACAGGATGTCTTTCCTTTATAATTACATCAATACATCAATAGATATAAGTTAATATAGGAAATATTAAAATAATACATACATTTACCAAAGCAAAAAATATAAAAAACTTTATAATGTTAAACTTACTAATGGACGATATTCACCCCCCCCCCCCTCACTGTGTCCATGTTCCCTACGATGTTGTGTGGTTGTTGTGATCAATATTCTTCTCATCTTAAATCACCTGCATTGATTACATGGACAATAACATTTCCCATCACCCCTTATTTTTGCTACATCCCACAGTCTAGCAAGAAATTGTCGATTTTGTTCATTTGGATCATGAATATTTCTATTTGACATTTTGTCACAAAAAGCTTGAACGAAGACTATTGACAATATTAAAAAATCAAGGTCCACACATCACTATTTCCGCAAATGGTGGTTTGTCAAATAATAAAATAATTTCCGCAAACTGTATGTCAAAGAATAAAATGATGTCCGCAAACAGTCCATCAAAAAAATAAAATAATTCCACAAAACGTCTGTCGAAGAATAAAACAATTCCTCAAACCGTCCGTTGAGGAATAAAATAATTTCCGCAAACCACCTGTCGCTTCTATAGCAAACATGTCGAAATGTTTATGTAATTTATATATTTTCATATTCAACAGTCGTTGAATAATCGATGATATTAACCTAGTTACTGTTGCAAAAATCCTAGTTACCGTTGAAAAAAAATATGCCAAATACGTTGCAAATCTGATGAAATAGCGTCGCAAATCCAACAACTGTGTTGTCGAAAATCTGACCATATCGGTGCCGAAAATCCGATGAAAATGGGGTCGAAAATATGACAACGGCGGTGTCTGAAATCTGACAATAGAAACCTAACTTAGAAATTCGACAACTAATTCTATCATTTCAAAACAAAACAAAAATCATAATTTCAAATTGAAATTCGACAAAACAGTGCTTTTCATCGGATGTCATCGGATTTTGGGTTCAAACCTTGTTGTGATGCAAAGTTAATAATAGTAAATAAGTGATTTGCATGGATGGCACTAAAGTTGAAGCACTGTAACTTTTAGTTAGACCCCTAACTTAGAGGGCATACATTGAGTTGAATATTGAGATTAGTTCAATTCAGTTAGAGGCCCTGATTGAAGGAAGGGTACATATCTTGTGCATGGAGTGGAATCATAGGTGCTAACTTGGCACCCTTTAAGGAAAATTCAAAACTGAAGTGCATGTGTACAATAGTGTTAGGCAAACATTGAATGGCATGTTTGACTTGTTATTAAATTGTTGGTAACTTGGAAAGTTTATTACATATTTTTTGTGGATCTCTCTTCTCTACTGCTGAGGTGATATCTCTTCTCGAGCAATCTACTAATGTGTTGTAAGACATTCTCTGCAATTCTATTTATTATACTCAAATAATTGTTGGGTTTTTTATCCTCTGTATTTGGAGGGTTTTCTCAGGGTTGTCTCATATGGTTGAATGATTTATGTGGCCGATTTGTTTATGATATTCATATGTGCAATAATTGATTGATAAAAAATTGATAGTTTGAAGCTCTCCATATTTTCTCAAAATATTAGCACCTTCGACAGCGGACTTCATACCGATGGATTCACCAACGAATAATCTATCCATTGGCATATAATTTACGGGTTTTTGAGTTCATATAATAGTTTTTTAATTTTCTTTTCAAACTTACACTTACAAAACCATGTCCACAACTTTAAATTAGCGCAAAGAAAAATCAAGAAAATAAAAAGTACATAGCCAAAAAAATTCAAAAAATATATACACCATAGATCAATTTGTCCTCTTCAAAATGGTATTTTTTTGTTTTTCGATTTTTGTAAACAAAAAAAAAAATTATGTGCACACACATGTGTACAAAATGTGATTAAAATTTTCGATGGTCACTTTCTAAAATTAAAATAAAAAAACCATCATGAATTTTTTTTTAAATGTGTGGCACGCTGCATATTGTGTGGATTATGTTCATTTTTTTTTAAATTATGCATTTATCACTAAATTACTTTATGTGCACACAAGCCACTTGTAAAATTTTGCTGGAATTTACAAAAGCACCCCTGTCATTAAATGCAATTTTGGCATATTAAATAATTTTATTAATATTTTTAAATATAGGTGGAAAGACAACACAATTCCCTACAACTTGTTTTTTTGTTGCTTTTAGAAATTTACAAGCATATATGAGTTTTGAGAGCTTTGATTTAATAAATGAATAAAAAATTGAATTTTCACTTATCACTTTTGGCCAAAAAGTGTTATCCATTCTCATGGATTCACCCCTTATCGGAGCCTAGGATTATCATAAAAGCTAACACATAAATGTATGACATTCCCATGCCTAAAATTAATTAGCTTGATAATAAAAATATCATAGAAGAAATAGCGTAATAATGTTCATTTATCATAGTTGAAAATTCTTTAGTTGGAATAAAATTGGCACCCCAAAGTAGAAGAAATCCTATCAAGTGCCCTAAATCCACCCCTTAACTACCTAAAACCAATAAGAGGTGGCAGGTGTGAGGAAGGTATCATCGTTGACCTTGAAGGAAACATAGAAGTACAATATGCTTTGGGCAGTGGAGTGACAATAAAGAATGATTTGGAAGCTATAGCAATGTTGTAAGGATTGAAACTCCTCACTCAAAACTTACTTCAAGGAAATCATAGTTCTAGGTGATTCATCCATAATCATCAACTCTCTTCAAAGCAAGGGTGGAATTTCCTCATCTTCTCTAGTCATAATAATTCTCATAACTAAAACTCTAGTAAAAATTTAAGCTTGCTTCCCTCCATATTATGTGATCAAGTAGTTCAAAAATGAGTCACGTGAAAATTAAGAGGTTTCAATGAAAGAATAAATTATGGAAGAAATGAACAAGGAGGAAACCTTCACGTGCATTGATCATGTTTGATAATGTTTATCATTTCCGTGATCAATTTACTTCAGGCAAAACATCTCCTTGTTACATGGGTGACAATTCTATCCACCCCCATCACATCAAAAAGAAAGAAAGCAATGGCCTTTTAAAGGTGCCCCTCATAGACACCTTGGCATCACATGTCACCACATGCAAGATATCATCTCCCTCTCATGTTCCCCTATAGAATCCACTACCCTAACAAGAGAATTTTCCACCTAGTTTGTTTTGGCTCTCCTCTTAGAGAAGAGAACCCTCCCTCAGAAAACAGAGGTCACACAGACCCACCATAGGCCCCCTTTCCCCCTATACTAAGCCTCTAGTACCTAGGAAAATTGTCCCTTGGAAAATTCACTACCCAAAATTTTCTTGATAGTGTCACTAATCAACCTCTCTCCCCAAAGAGGGAAATGGATTACATGGTGGCATTAAGAAGCAATTGGTGACAAGCGAGTTCTCTTTGGGCCAATGTCTCTACTTATTTGCATTTCCAAGCCTAGATCAATGTCTTAGTTCATCTCAACTAAGAGTTTTGGGAAGTTGGAACTAGGAAACTCTTGCTTTGATTTCGTTCTTGTGTACTTTAGTTTCAACAAGGCACACCCACACTACCATTGTTGCATCTAAGAGGAACTTAAGGGTCTCCACAAGGATCTTCTACATTGTGAGTACAAAAGGGAGATAGTGAATTTCACACGCTTTGCATGTGATTATATTAACCCATGGAAATAAATCCCCTTTTACTATAGCAATTTCAAAACCATTATGTCCCTCAATTAAACAAGAAGAAACCCAATCTTACATTCATCCCCTGTGAATTGGGAGATGATGGCCAAGCAACAATCTAAAACCCAATGAAAAATATCAAGTTTCAAAGGCTTTGGTGGATATAGTTGAAAGACTTCTTGTGAATGCACCTCTCTTTCCTTTGTCAACTTCCCTATCAAACTCATAATCCATTTAACTCACCTTGAGTCAGGTTCTCATAAATACAATGAAACAATAAAGAAATATTAACATGACACATGGAAAAATCTCAAGTTTTAGAGGATTTGGTGTATGTAGTTGATTGACTTGTTGTGCGTGCACCTCACTTTCCTTTTTCAACTTCCCTATCAAAATCATATTCCATTTGACTCACCTTCATCATGTCCTCGCAAAGACAATGCAACAATAAAGAAATATTGACATGGCACACTGACTTTTCCATTGTTGCATTTAAGAGTGTTGGAACCTAATACATCAGGGTTAGGTGGAGAATGTAAACAATGGTCAAGAAGTCCAAGAGACACGTTGAGAATATGAATCCAAAGGTGATTCTCATGTATTAATATGTATATATGTTAATGAGAAAATCTGCTTTTAAGCCTAATATTCGGTGTGTTTGATTGACTATGATTTGTAAATTGCTTGTATGCCCATTCATGCACCTAATAGTCTCTAACAGTGTTATAGAAAATGTGGCATATATAAATTCAAAGTTGATGCCAAGACAAAGTTTGGCATACTAAATTTGTTGAGAAGAGCCAATACCACAGGGGGGTTCACTAGCAAGACAATAGCATATCACGTCCATTCATATTGGGGGTTTGAATACTCCTAAAACCCTCAAAAATATATTGCCTCGTATTAAGGGTTCAAGGGGGGGGGGTTTAATTTCACATAGTAATATAAATATTGGGGGTTATTTTATTTGGGTGTGATGAGCAATAACCACCAAATTGTGGGATGGATTCATACCTCCAAATCATGGGCTCAATTCATACCCCCAAATCATGTGTTGGATTCATATTATTCATAGTTTTTTTTATGGAATAACCTCTAAATCGCAAGCTAAATTCATACCTCCAAATCATGGGATGGATTCATATCAGTCCTAACTTTTGCTAAGGAATAGCCTCCAAATCATGGGCTAGATTTATACCTCCAAATCACTGAACTTATAAAGTCTTTTTTTTTAGATTAATTTTGTAGGTTGGGATTTAGATGGGTATGAATATTCAATCAAATCTTGTTCTACGACAACCAAGAAAAGTGAGATCAATCTTTCTTGGCTCACTAGCACCAAGAAAAGTTAGATTAATCTTTCTTAACTAATTATTTATTTCAATTGTTTGTATTCTTCTTTAACATTTTTGCATTTCAAATTAGGAATAGTTGTTAGATTGAGTTATATTTGTCACATTCATAATTGTAATTTCAATTCTTATATGCAAGGCATCTTCCTTAATATTATATTAGAACTGACATGAACATAGGTGAAAATCTGAATACTTATTTACATACCCTATGTTTTATCGCTATTGTTAGCACTTGTGCTAAATTTTGAATAGGCGCTTGCGGTAATTGGCTTGCAGAAGAGGGTATAGGAAAAAACTTTCTGGGTCTAAAGATCTTGAGGATGTTGGGGGATCCTATCATATGCCCAATCGTCGAATTGGGGATGCCCTATGATGCTCGAGCTAGGCACCGGCGGAGCAAGACGAACAATGAGCAAGTCCGACCACCACAAGGATAGGTTGCGTAGATCAGCGGGTATTGAGGATTTTGCAACGGAGGATGTGCGTATTTTTGAGCTATGAGGGCATGTGAAATCCATGGCTCACTCTATTTCCTAATGATCATGATTGGAGCATACCATATCTGCAGCGAATCCGTGCCTTCGCGATGGAAGATGCAGGGAACATAAAGGTGCGTCGAGGTCATGATATCTGAAAGGACCTACCCATATTAAACGGCCAAGATTCCCTAATCATAGATATCTATGGCGAAGAATATTTTTTCCGCCCTGACTTGCACGATAAATAATACGGAGGGTGGTTGTGAAGCGGAGGAGGGACCCGATATTTTGAACGGTGGTGATATGTCAAGGGTCCGATCATCGGCCCTAGTTTTTTTCACGACAAGAAGACGCATGATGGTCAGGGGGAAAGGGAAATGTGAAATTGCGTAGGGTCCCTCGCCTTTGATGGCAGAGATTCAGCGGGGTAATTAACCGATGGGCCTAATTTGTTTCACGATAAGGACATGCACGAAGTTTAACCAGCAAGCGGATTGGGAAGAAAGGTAGGAGCCATGCAGGTGAACATTCAAGATCCAGTATAAAGGGGGGATCTATGACCAAGGGGGTTATTTCAATGTCCAAATGTGCTAGGGGGAATAAGGAGGAGAAGGGTTGTGAAACGAAGGATGGGATAGGTAGTATCAATGACGTAAACTACATCCTAGACTCTCGAGATTCGTTTCTCGACAAAGGTCGTAAGGATGAGCACCAAAATAATTAAGTGACAGAGGATGTGGGTGGATGTACACGTCGTATGAAGAGAAAATCAGGGCACTGAAAGCCAGGGTAGACCGATCCCATTATAAGGAGAAGTCGACTGGGTGCCAAGTGTCAAATACACATATCATCAGAGGCCCTAAGGCTGATTACAAGTGAGGCTGAAGGTCACTTCGACCAATGATATCAGGAGATCAAAATGGAAGAGGGAGGCATAGTTAGAATATTCGCATGAGGGAGTTGGATTGAGAACCCACGTGATCATCCATGTTGTCATCATGCCACTTGATGAAGGCACGTGTGGAGATTTGACAGACACATCGTTAAACTTAACTTCCCAGCTCGATATAATGCCACAGGCGGAGGCATTCAGAGATGTGGAGAGTATGAATGTTGATTAAGAATGGGATGGCTACTATTGCTCTACTGAGGGTCCTAGAGGTTCCGATAGAGGACCTATTTTGTCTTTTGTCACGTTAATGGCTTCATCCATCAAGGTAAATATGTTCATTGCACTAGAGATGATTTATGAGGCTGTTAAGGACCATGTTGTCTTGATAAATTGTTGTGCCACTTCAGGAGCGGTGCCTAAAGTCCCCTATCCTAAGAGAATTCCGCCAAAATCACTAGACAAGACTGCGGACCCTATTACCACGGTACTTAGTATCCATTTCTAGGGGTGTCCGGTCTGAGCGAGTGTTCGGACCGAGGGAGAAAGGAGCGGGAGGCTTCATCATCATTGTCTTGGACTCATATTGCCAACTTCATCTAGGACAATGGCGAGACTCAGGAAGTGTTGTGCTGGCATATCCTGTATGGAGGATACGGTCCCGGTAGAAGAAGCTAACATGAATGATGATCCCATTAAAGGCTTAGAGTTGTCAAATAACCAGGATTCCTTCTCCAGGTCTATGTAAATAACAATTTTACTAGGAGACCTGGATGCTAGATAAATGGCCAAACACAAAAGGAACATAAACCTCCCCGCTAGTTGCGAACACAAGAAGAACATGTTTCTGGAACATAGAGAAACATGGAGGTTAGAAACAGAAAGGATCGCTTTGGGGCTTTTTCGAATCCTCCCGACAGAAAGCGCACAAAAAGAATAAAATCATTAGTGCTGAAATGTCATTGTCAAAACAAGCGAGCCTACATTCAAATGCCACAACACCATTCTGATCCGGCATGCCCGAGATATTTTGTTGCCTATTTGGTAGTAAATCATGGCGAATATTCCATATTGGGTAGGTGCTTAGGATTCGTTATAATGATTCAGGATTTGATCCCAATTTTGTAACCGTTTTTTTTTTATACCCTATTTCGGGACATATCCCAAGGGTAATCTATATTATAAATAGAACCTCCTCGAAGGAGGATAGAGGTTGGATTGACTTTCATTTTTTGAGGCCTCAATTGTAGCTCTGCAAACATTTTTGGGAGTAGTAATGAAAACACTTCTCGACGGTTATGAGATTCATCATGGTGTATGTGTTTAGTTTGTGTTCTCTGTTATGCCATTTTCATGTATGTTATTTTCTGCAAAAATGTTTTCTAATTGTACGAGAAGAATCCGTTTCTTTAAGCGCTCTTTTCGTCAGATGTAGCATTCATTATGTGTTTGGTATGGTTGTTATGGAATTCATCCACATTTAGATTCTCCATCTTTTCCATTTCCCTCAATTTTTTGATTATGCTAAAGGTGTTGCAAGGGATTCATCCATCAATAGGTGCCCCTTGTCATGCTGGGCTTTTCTCTTTTCTGCTACCATCGCTTAAAGATATTTAACTGAATGTTGCGCTTAATTTGCCTCATAATACAAAGAGAAATTTAGTTTTCATTATCTGTTGTAATGTCCTTAAACGTTTCAGACTATGACTCCATCGCCCAATGGTTTTATTATTTGTCTGTCTTTCAATATTTTATTTTACAAATCACTTTGTTACCCGCAAAAATCTAGCCTTCTGCACGCTTGTTTAAATCCAAATGTACATGTGAATGATACCATGACAAGAGAGAGCCCTCTCTGACTGCATTGGCTAGAGTGCAGACTAAAGTTGGCTTGAAATGGTTACCCCTGTGAATTCCTACAACAACCATAGGAAAATTACAAGGTGCTAACATCTTGGCACCATTGTCGGGGACTGAAAGAGCAAATCATCCCTGGGAAAAACGACATTGCTTAGTTCTATGACCTGGTTGAGCAGTCGGCCCTAGACACATATTGGTTGTATATGCTCTGGTGACTCCACTCAAATCCTTTTCCAGACGACTCCGCTGGGAACACCAACAGCCCAGAAGCTGCAAAGATCTTCAAAGGTTCCATAGCGACTCCACTGGGCACAATGAACCCAATATAGCAAATCCTGGAAGGGCATGGTGAAGAATGAGGTACTCAATTTTTTTTCTCCAAGACATCTTGTAGTTCCTAGTAAATATTTTCCTACCTTTTCCTGGGCTGGCCAAAACAATTTTCCAATACATGTCACACTCAGGGAAAGACCCTAGGTCCACCCATGTACATCCTTCTTTAAGGACTGAGAAATCCTCTTCGACCTGTACATATGATTCAGACCAAAACCATTCATCTAAGCCCCACAAGGAAAATAATCATCCCTATGAGACACGTGAGGTTGCTACCAATATTGTGCCCTTTTCTGAGCCCTCAAATAGGGACCCCCAGTCCTCGTCTGATACAGAATTCCCTATGCCTTCCCCTAAATGGGTCGCATTAAACTCTATGGTCAAAGGACCGTTTTCTACTGTGACCTTACCCTCCCCCATTCTAGAGCTCCAAGAGCTTGCACCATCCAATTCTACAGTTCCCCTCGAAAGACCTACCAAAACCCCAGCAAAGGCTAAATGGTTTGCCTCCATACTTCTTACTGTAGCTCTTTGCAACCTTCCCCAAGGGTACGCCCAAAGGCTTAAAAAATTTACTGGTTAAAAGGGGTATCCTACTGTAGAGCATTTGGGATGGTTTACAGATTGGATTGACCTAGAAGAGGTTGACCATGATGACGTTAAGGTCATATTGTTTTCCCAAATACTGGCGGGATAAGCAAGAAGATGGTTCCCCGGCCTTTCGAACAGCTCCATCCTGGACTATCAAACTTCTAAATATTACTTCAAAGAAAGATGGGAAGAAAGAAAGGACCCTAGGAGGTGCTTGTCCCAATTCTATTCCATGAGGAGGGAAGAGAATGAGCCTATCCAGGAATTCTCTGATAGATTCATGAAAAATATATAACGCTGTCCCATCTAAATTCAAGCCTCCTCCTGGTGTTTCCCACCTCCAGTATGTTGAAGCATTTGATAGCGAATTCATCTTATGGTTGAGAGAAATAAGGTCAGTCTCACTAGAAGACATGATAAACAATGTCATAGAGCTAGAAATCAACCTGGCTACTTCTAGGGAGAAGGAGAGAGAAGAAGAGGAAAGAAGAAAGAAGGAAGATCTCTCCCAGCTCCCTTCCTCTAACACAGCAGAAGCTAGGATGAATGAACTAATGGAAGCCATGGTGAGGTGGATGGAGAGATCCATGATGGACTAGAGCCTCTCTTCCACAAGCAATCAAGAATCTAGAAAACCTTTGTGTGTTGAGCAAGCTCGAACTACACCTGAAGATCTGCAGGAACATACGGGGCCTCCTCTAATGGTGGAAGAGGAAGAGGACAAACAACTAAAGTCTCCTCCGCCTCCCAATCCTGCTTCTCATGAAGAATACATTCAGCAGGAGGAAGGTGATTGCATGCCATTATTCTTTGCCTCATTTGACTTTATGAGACAAATATTGAATATTTCTAATCAAGCACGGAAAACGAATACAAGGAATGATGTCATGAAAATGTTGAGGATGGATGAGGAAGGGGGTGAGCATGTAGAAACTGTTGTGCATTCTAGTATTCCCCTTTATGAGCACACAAGTGAGTAGCCTAGGGACACATAGGAGGAACACTATAATTTATTTGGTGAAGAAAGAAGTGTGCCTATTGCAAGCCTTGTCTGTGGGGATTCTGAGGGGGTTTTCAAGCCCCCACTATACGATGAGTATGAGGATAGTTGCTTAGAAGATGAGGGTCCTAAATGGGATGTCTCTTCTTGCTCTTCCAATTCAGAGCCCTTATGGCAAGAAGATCTTGGTTCACTTGGTTTCATTGAAGATATTCACTGTGAAATGCAAGAGGGAAAGCAGGGTTTGGTTTCTGTCTTTCGGGATGAGGCAAATGAGGTCTCAAGTACAGGTGGTCATAATCTTCCTTTGTAGGAGTATTTTGAAGAGCATCCGGAAGTACGCAGGGGAAGTTACAGTTGGAGCGACAATTATGGAGTTGGAAAATGTTGGGAGAAGTTGAAGACACTCACGGGTTTTATGATTCAATGGCTGAGTATGTGGAGCAGTTTTGTCATGATAGGTGTATAACAGAATTTTCAAAGGGTTTTCATGACCCAGTTGCTAGATATGTGGAGAAGTCACGCAGTGTGAATGGTTGGTTATGGCTTTGTGATGGAAAGCAAGTCCCTTACCACGATCCTACACCATTTGTCCATTCAATATCGTTTTTGGTCAAGCACGAGGAGGAACTTTGCATATGGAATCATCTGCTTGATTGGATTCACTAGAAGTCGGAAGTTACCTGACTAGGAAATAATGCTCAGTAGCTAGGGTAGGTAGGAACGAATAAGCTCGGCGTGGCGAGCATTTCTTTTGAGCAATTACTTTGTTTTATTTTTATTATCTATTCGGTTTCTATTTTCAGAGCACGCTGGGAAGTTTTCAGGAAATAATCGCAAGACATCCAAACGGGTCAAGAACATGGTCTACGCAGGTTCTTTTCTACCTCACAGGGAGGATAGCATCCCCGAGTTGGAGCCACTGTTAGCACTTGTGCTAAATTTTGAATAGGCTCCTGCGGTAATTGGATTGCAAAAGAGGGTATAAGAAAAAAAATTATGGGTCTGATGATTTTGAGGATGATGGGGGATCCTATCCTACACCCAATCGTCGAATTGGGGATGCCCAATGATGCGTGAGCTAGGCACCGGTGGAGCAAGATGAACAATTAGAAAGTTTGGCCACCACAAGGATAGGTAGCACAAATCAGCAGGTATTGAGGTTCTCGCAGCAGAGGATGTGCGCATTTTTTAGCTATGAGGGCATGTGAAATACATGGCTAACTCTATTTCCTAATGATCATGATTGGAGAGGACCAGATCTGTGGTGGATCCGTGGCTTCGCGATGGAAGATGTAGGGAACATAAATGTGCGTCGATTTCATGATATCTCGAAGGACCTACCCATCTTAAACGGGAAAGATTACTTAAGCAGAGAGATATACGGCGGGGAATCTTTTCGTCGTCCCAAATTGCATGATAAATAAGACAGAGAGTGGCTATGAAGTGGAGGAGGGCCCCATGCTTTTGAATGGTGGCTATTTGATAAGGGTTCGATCATTAGCCCTGGATATTATTGCGACGAGAAGACACATGACGATTAGGGGGAAAGGGCAATGCAAAATCGCATAGGATCCCTCGCTGTCGACGACGAAGATTCAGCGGGGTAATTAACCGATGGCCCTGATTTGTTTCGTGATAGAGACATGCATGAAGGTTAACCAGCAGGAGGATCGCAAAGTAGGGTAGGAGCCATGCAGGTGAACGGTCAAGATCCAGTATAAAGGGGGGATCTATGACCAAGGGGGTTGTTTCATTGTCCAAAGGTTCTAGGGGGAATAAGGAGGAGAAGGGCCGCGAAATGAAGGATGGGACATGTAGTATCAACGGAGTAAACCACATCATGGACTCTCAAGATTCGCTGCCCGACACACGTAGTAAGGATGAGCGCCAAAATAATTAGGTAACAGAGGGTGTGGGTTCGTACACGCCGTATGAAGAGAAAAGCAAGGCACTAAAAGCCAGGGTAGACTGATCCCATCATAAGGAGAAGTCGATTGGGTGCTAAGTGTCAAATCCACATATCATGAGAGGCCCTAAGGCTGATTACAGGTGAGGTTGAAGCAATGATTTCAGGAGATCAAAATGGAATAGGGCGGCATAGTTGGAATCTCTACATGAGGGAATTGGATTGAGAACCCATGTGATCATCCATGTTGTCATCATGCCACTTGACGATGGAGCGTGTGGAGATTCGATGGACATGCCATTAAACTTAACTGCTCAGCTCGATATAATGCCACAGGAGGAGCCATTCGGAGATGTGGAGAGTATGAATGTTGATTAAGAATGGAATGGCTACTATTTCTCTACTGAGAGTCCTGGAGGTTCCGACGGAGGACCTGGTTTGGATTTTGTCGCCTCAATGGCTTTATCCATCGAGGTAAATATGTTCACTGTGCTAGAGAGGTTTTCTGAGGATAGTAAGGACTGTGTTGTCTTGATAGATCGACGTGATACTTCGGTAGCGGTGCCTAATGTCCCCTATCCTAAGAGAATTCCTCCATAACCACCAGATGATGACGCAGACCTTATTACCACGGTACTCAGTATCCATTGTTAGGGGTGGTCAGTCTGGGAAAGTGTTCGGACCCGGGGAGAAAGGAGCGGGAGGCTTCGTCATCATTGTCTTGGACTCCTATTGCCAACTTCATCTAGGACGATGACGAGTCTCAGGAATTGTTGCACTGGCATATCCTGTAGGGAGGATACTGTCTTGATAGAAGAAGCTGGCATGAATGACGAGCCCATTAAAGGCTCAGAGCTATCAAATAAACAGGCTTCCTTCTCCAGGTATACGTAAATAGCAGTGTTAATAGGAGACCTGGATGTCAGATAAAGGTCCAAACACAAAAGGAATACAAACCTCCCTGCTAGCTGCAAACATAGGCAGAACATGTTTCTGGAACACAGAGAAACATGGAGGTCAGAAGCGAAAAGGATCACTTTGGGGATTTTTTAAATCCGCCCGACATAAAGCATGCAAAAAGAATAAAACCGTTAGTTCTTAAACATCATTGTCAAAACAAGCGAGCCTGCATTCAAACGCCACAGCATCATTCCGATCCGGCGTGCCCGAGATATCTTATTTCCTATTTGGTAGTAAATCATGGTGAATCTGTTAGTTTGGGTAGTTGGTTAGGATTCGTTATAATGATTCGAGATTCAATCCCAAATTTGTAACCATTTTTTTTTTTTTTTTTTTCTGTTTCAGGACATATCCTGGGGGTAATTTATATTATAAATAGAACCTCCTCAGAGGAGGATAGAGGTTGGATTGACTTTCATTTTTTGAGGCCTCAACGCTAGTATTGTAGCTCTACAAACATTTTTGGGAGTAGTAATGAAAACACTTCTCGACGGTTATGAGATTCATCACAGTGTCTATGTTTAGTTTGTGTTCTCTGTTATGTCATTTTCATGTATGTTATTTTCTGCAAAAATGCTTTCTAGTTGTACGAGCAGAATTCGTTTCTCTAAATGCTCTTTTCGTCAAATGTATCATTCGTTATGTGTTTGTTATGGTTGTTATGGAATTCATCCACAGTTATATGCTCCATCTCTACCATTTCCCTCATTCTGTGATTTTGTTAAAGGTGTTGCAAGGGATTCATCCATCGATAGGTGCCCCTTGTCATGCTGGATTTTTCTCTTTTTTTCTACCATCGCTTAAAGATATTTAACTAAATGTTGCACTTACTTTGCCTCATAATACAAAGAGAAATTCATTTTTCATTATCTGTTCTAATGTCCTTAAACGTTTCAGATTGTGACTCCATCACCCAATGGTTTTATTATTTGTCTATCTTTCAATCTTTTATTTTACAAATCACTCTGTTACCCACAGAAATATAGCCTTTTGCATGCTTGTTTAAAGCCAAATGTACATGTGAATGCTACTGTGACAAGAGAAATCCCTCTCTGACTACATTGGCTACAATGCAATCTAAAGTTGGTTTGAAATGGTTACCCCTGTGACTTCCTACAGCAACCATAGGAAAATTACAGGGTGCTAACAGCTACCATGAGATGGTATCATTTAAGTTTCACCATTTGTGTATCTTTATAACTATTGCATTCTTGAAACATAACAATGGAGATTTTTCCCTCTCTTGTAAAGTTGATATATATATATATATAACCCCAAAAAAGGTAACTAAATGTTGTTCATTCCCTTTATTGCAAGAATAAATGTTGGCCCTAGGAAAGGACATAAGAGTTTTCGTTGAAAATCTGGAGAATCCAGTTGCAAGGCAAGCAATGTTGTGACAGAAAAGGAGAAGAGTAAGTTGAATTAGGGAATTCGTCCTGTTTTTTAGGAAACAATAAATGTAAACAATGAGTTAAGTATACTAGTAGTCTATTTTGGGAATGTGCATGAATGTAATATGGACCGATGGAGCCTCAATTAATGTAATGGAATTTATTGGGTTAGTTAGAGAATCAGTCGACTGTTAGTTGAGAACTAGTCGATGGTTAGAAGAAGAGCCGAGAAAAGTATATAAGGTCGATCCATAAGTTGTGTGTGGATGAATTGTATTGCTCTTATAACGTCACTTATAATGATCTTGATATATCTCAATTAGGGGAGAGAGCTAGACAGAGGAAGACGATCTTGAGAAGAGGACAACAGAAATAAGAAAGAAGACATGAGAGCATGAGAAAGATAGAGAAAAACTCATCTATTGTAAGAATATCGTGATAGATGTCTGCAAGCTGTGTGCGCATATCGAAAGCATTCTAAATATTACTCATGCCAGATGAAGAGTGCTTTTGTGGTTTTTCTTGTATGGTTTTTCACGTTAAACCTGTGTGTCTATGATGCATGTTTATATTGTGTATGAATATTTATGAGTCTATCGATATTTATGAGTTTGTAGATATTTATGATTTTGTCACACTTATATTGACATAATATTGTGGAATGTTGATAACAATGATGGTAGACATGCTTTAGATCTATATATTTATATGTTGTGTATGTGTCTTCGGATAGATTTGCTTTCTATGTTGTGTATGTGTCTGTGGATATATTTGCTTTCTATGTTGTGTATGTGTCGATGGTAGTCCATCCCTCTACTTCGGTTGAGCAGTCTATCAACGTTGTCATGAAGAAATCTGCTTCCATAACTACAAAAGACTAGTTCTCCCAATCTCCATATGTATCTTGGGTTGAGACCTCACTTGCGTCACAGGTGTTATCGACGGAGTTACACTCTGTTGGGATGGTGCCTTAAAATTTGTTGGACGGAAAAGAAAGACTGAACTTGGGTTAGTGAAATCGACACCAACAATAAATGTAGAGGAAGTGGAGGCACTTCATTGCATATTGTGAATGACCTAATCTAAGTTATGCACATGATCATATGGTGTTATTGGAAAGTAAGAGGAATTTTTCTATGTTCATTTGAGTTCAAACACTAATAATGCTTGTTTTGATAGGAAGGTAGGGAATTCCATCCACAAAAAGGTTTCAATTTTGCATTTTTATGGAATTTAATTTATTAAGCTTATAGAAAACATGATCTCTCTATGGCTATACTTGTATTTACATGATATAAATTGGTATATTGGTAGGTTGTGGTGTGAAACATCTACAATTCTCATATTTTCAAAGAATTGTCACTAGCTATTATATTAACACTATTTTACATTCTTTGCTACATTGATTTCTTTATTGGGTTAGCATCATGTTTTCTTATACTAAGATGCATTAGGGCTCTGCAGCTTGATAATATGATATAAAGGGTATTAAAAGTGGGTTGATAAAAATGGATACCTACCAAAACTAGGGGTTTTCTTAATTGGAAAGGTATGTTGAGAGAGGGTTTCAAGAATCCAATTCTAAAAGGAATTTTCCAATATTCACTGAAATTAGGGATATTCTTCAATATCCTACGAACGGGTTCACTCAGCGGGTTCACTGAGTGAACCTGGTGGCCAAGACAAGGTCGAATCTCAGTTAACGACTATGTAAAGAAGGTGAAGAATCGAACCAGTCATCAAGCTACGGATCTGAGAAGAGTTGAGCCATGTAGGAGAGGAAGAAGCCTAAGTCGAGAAGAATGAACACAAAGAACTCGCACCTGCACTGTGTAATCAGCGTAGGAGGATTCACGATTTACGTGCCCTAGTCGCAGAACGAAGCCGCATGAGTTTGAAAAGGGAAGGAGCTCAAACCTTCACCCATAGACTATAAAATTGTGATCCACCAACACAAATAATTATAGAAGCTAAGAGATTTGGAGCCACGCTATCGGGTAGAACGACAAAGAGCTTCAAGATTAGAAATTTCTATAGCGTCTTTTGGGACGAGTACATGCATCTCATGTAGCAATTTGACACCTTATGAGTGATTAGAGATAGTTTCTCAAACTAATATAAGCTTTTTTAAAGGTGTGTTTTACCTGTGGAATTGTTTTCTTGCATGAATCCAAGACCATTGAGTTTGTGCCTTCTATATATCAAAGGCCTTGTTTCATTTCATTCCAGCTTAGAACCAAATCGACCTTAGTGCTACTTTTGTAAGTTATCGTAGAGATTGTTAATATATTAAAGAAATCAGTCATCTATAACAGAGATTGTTTCTCAAGCTGTATTATATTGCTAATAAATATTTTATAAGGCACATAGTAGAGACCTCGCGAAAATCATGAGACCATTGGGGGTGATGGGACCATTTGTAAAACATGTAGCATTATGTTGTAATTATGTGAGAATGGATTCGTAGAGAAGAGAAATCAAGGAGTCATTGAGTTTGAATCCATTCAGCATTCAATATCCTTTTGGATGTTTCATGAGAGACATGATGTTGCTTGGTTCCTAAGTTTTTAATTGTGTTTGTCTAAAGCTTGCTTAGAAAATTCTTCAAGTCTGCACAGTCGCAGGGGTTGAGTTCATGTTATTTTGCAGAGACAGACCTTCACATAATGTAGACCTTTTGTATATTTCTGTAGAGATTGTGATTGTAGAGAAAATAAATTGTTTTGCAGAAGTAGCTAGTGGACAGCGCTGAAAATACATTGGTGGACAGTTTGTTGTGTGACAATGACACCACATCAAACCAACAATCTTCGAAGAACTCAGAAGTAATTCTGTAAACAATCATTCAATTGTATTTATCAAAATAAAGGTGAATTTGCATTGTACTTGGATGCATTCTTGGTTGAGACCGACATCTTTCATTTTTTATCTGAAATTTCGGTTGTTGAGTCTTGTTTGTAAAATGGTGGAGTTGCAAGAAGCCCTTCTTTAGTTGAGTGAGTCTTCAATGGATTGGTAGAGTTACTAAATGCTCTACTGCATTCTTCTGTCGACGACACCATCATGGTCGACAAAACAACATTCACTCATATTTGAAATTGTGTACAAGAATTTCTTCAACTTGAAGCACAGCTCCAGCGTGATGAGATACAACAAAGGAAGCAACATTCTAAAATTGTTCTTATTCAAAACAATCCTCTTTTTTGTGATTCATATCAACAACCTACACATGTTCAAATCAATGATGCCACTTCAGAAGCAGATCCAAATGAATATGAAGTTATGCGTACAAAGGTTCCACTTTCTATTTCCAATCCCATCTTCATACCATGGGAAGAGATTCACATAGCCGGACTTGAATATGACAAGGAAGTGATGGTTCAAATTCATGATTTCGCCAAGGCAACCTAGTTTCAAATTGTTGGATTCTTAAAAAAGAAAGCTCAGTTTCATCTACACTTGTTTAAAGTTCGATATGTCGACATTGTGATCGAGTGGGACACATGAAATATCAATGTTATGATCTTCGCCCTTGTAAGCATTGTGGAAAGCATTCCCACTCTTCATACAATTGCTTCAGTTTGAAGAAACCTACAAGAGAGAAGATTCACTACGGGTGGATCGCAAGCAATCCTTAATTAGAGTTAGAGTCATGTTCCACTTAACTCTAGAGTTTGTGGTCAACCTAAAACCACCCATGTAGCAAAAGACTTCAACTTCTACTAGACATCAGATGGTGGTCCCCAAACCACCATTTTTCTAAAGGAACCGTTGAGCCTTTGTGCCAAGCTATAAAGAGAAACTATGAGCAAGAACAAGAGTTGTCACCAAGTTCAAGAGTTTGTGGTCAACATTAAACTACCCACTTAGTAGAATACATCAACTTATGTTGTTTTTTCTATCCCTTAGTTGATTTGTGGTTAGCCAAAACCACCAATTCAAAGAGCACCTATATTTAGTAGAAGATGTCAGCTTCTGCTAGCTTACTTGGAAAATTCAGATTGTCAAGTTGGAGCATAGTTTTAAAATTCGTTTGAATCGGACTCGAACTCGACCGAGTCAGCCGAGTCAACCCCGAGCCGATCTGACTAGGCCATTAACTCGGCTCGGGTGGTCGGTTCGGTACCGAACCGGTTAACTCCGCCGAGTTAATGGTCAAGTCGTCGAGTCAATNCCGAGTCACCCCCGAGCCGATCTGACTAGGCCATTAACTCGGCTCGGGTGGTCGGTTCGGTACCGAACCGGTTAACTCCGCCGAGTTAATGGTCAAGTCGTCGAGTCAATCCCAAGTTTTTTTTATAATTTTATATTTAAAAAAATTATCCTAAACTAACCTAATCCATAACCTAACCCCTAACCTAGTTGCTAACCTAACCTATCATAACACCAATCGAACCTAATCTTGTCAATCTTTTTCATCTGTCGCCTAAGTGTGATTTGTTTCCGGAGTCACGAGTGTTAGCTGCTGCGTGAGTGTTAGCAACTTAGTCGTCGAGTGTTAACTTCCTGTAGTCACTGTCACAAGTGTTAGCTGCTACCTGGACTGTGGACTTCATGGAGTGTGGAGCCCAAGTATCTGAAGTGGGAGTCGAGACTTGGAGTCGAATCAGTGGACAGTGTGTTGTCACCTGTGCAGCCTTTCAAGACGTCTTTCAACACTGGTGACTGCAACATCTAGCGTTGGAACTTGGATTCTAGAGACTTGGAGTGGTCAAGACCTTAGGTGAGTAACGAGTTACTTCAACTTCAACCAAGGTCTTGTAAGTTGTAACTTGTAATATGTGTTACATTGTGATTGATGAATCGTGAGACATCCATTTTTTATTAAAAATGTCACCTACAGGAATTTACCAAACTTTATACCATTATGTTGTTGCCTTCATCACGGATTCACCATTAGGATGATGTTGTTTTAACTCTTCACTCCTAAATCTGATGTCAGTGAACAATAATATGTATTATGATTTATCATATTATGTAAAAATAATTGTATAATGTATTATCATTTATGTTAATATAATTTACACTTTTCAAATTTCCTGTAAATCTTTAAATTTTTTTCATTTTCTTTGAAAAGTGAATAGCTAAACAGTGAATTGTGAAGTGTGAAGTTCTTGAACTCAAAATCCAACCATTTACATTTCAGAATGGCCCCGAAATCAAAATATTCAGCATGGATCCATGCCGATGTGGTTGAAGGAAATATATATTGCAAATATTGCAAAAAAAAATATTAATTAAGGAGGCATTCATAGGTTCAAATAACACTTGGATTCCATTAGAGGAAATGTTGCCCCATGTGAATTTGATTTAGAGGTGATTGGAGAGATAAGGTTGGAGTTGCAACAACAATTTGAACAGTATGAAGTGGAGAAGACTAAACAAAAAGATAGAGAGGTAGAAATAGTTAAGAAGAGGCATCTTGCATAAATGATGAGATATGCACCTCATGCTGAATATGAAGGATCCTCATCCATGCCTTCTCCCAATTTCAAGAATACCTTTCAATATGTTCCTCCCCCACAAATAACTTTGTCCAAAAAGGCGAGTAATATCCAAAGTTATTTCTCACCTCAAAACACCTCTGACGGTGTTGTTGCTTCTCGGAAAATTCAGCCCACCATAGATGCCCATTGGAAAAAGCAATACAAAGAAACCACTTCTGATTACATAGCTAGATGATGGTATGATGCAGATATCCCCTTCAATGCCGCCTGCTCACCATATTTCCAACCTATGTGGGATTCTATTTTTGTTGTTGGTAAAGGCTTCAAAGGCCCTAGTATGCATGACTTGAGAGGATCTCTTATGCAAAAAGAGATCAAATCCCTAGGTGAATACTTCAAGGAGTACAAAGAATCATAGGCCATAACAAGATGCACTATCATGTATGATGGATGGACCGATGCAAAGAACCGAACCATCGTAAACTTCCTTGTCTCTTGCTCATAGGGAACCTTATTTTTTAGATCATATGATGCATTCAACAAGGTGAAAGATGCAAATATGTTATTTCATCTTTTTGTTGAGGTTGTTGAGAAGCTGGGGGTATCTAATGTTGTGCAGGTCATCACGAATAATGACTCTAACTATGTTCTTGCTGGTAATATGTTAGAATAAAAATACACAACAATATTTTGGACTCCATGTGCGGCACATTGCATAGACCTCATGCTTGAGGACATATGAAAACAGGATTGGATCAAACACACTATAGAGCACGCCAAAAGAATCACATGATACATCTACAACCACTCACGGGTATTGATCTTGATGAGAAAACACACACATGGCAGGGAAATTGTTAGGCCTTCCATTACTATATTTGCAACTCATTTCCTCACGTTGCAATCTCTCATTTCTCAAGGGACAGAACTTGGAACAAATGGTTTCAAGTGATGAATGGAGTTCAAGTAAATGGGCTCGCGGAACAGATGGAAAAGACACCAAGAAGAAAATATTAGAAAGATCATTTTGTAGAAAAGCAACAGAGGTTTTGAAAATTATTGAGCCACTTTTTAAGGTATTGTGGTTGGTGGATGGGGAAATATTGTCCATGGGATACATTTATGAGGCCATGGATCAAGCAAAGCAGCAAATAGGGGCAGCATACAAAGATACATTAAAGGAAATTTCAACTCAAAATGGGCCTTTCAACCCTAATTCAAATTCCATGTCGTCATGTGTTAGCCAATGAAATTGCTTTAAATTTGAAATACCGTATAGGTCTTAAACAATTTTTTAATATAAATTTGGGGATAGGTATCATTAAAAAAAACTACTTTTTTTGTTCGTATTTTCGACATATCTCCCTGTGTTTTTTCTCAAATTTCGAGCAGGAGAGCTCCCTAGATGCATAATTAAATTATGCATCCAACGAGTACTCACTTTGCATACTTTTGATTAACCCCGCTACCCCAAAAACAATCATCAAGTTTTTCAGGTATTTCTTGTTTTTGGGGTAGCGGAGTCCGTCAAAAGTATGCAAAGTGGGTACCGTTGGGTGCGGAATTTAATTCCACATCCAACGAGCTCTCCCGATCGAAATTTGAGTAAAAACACAGGGAGATATGTCGAAAATGCAAACAAAAAAAGTAGTTTTTTTTTGTTTCTTCCTCCAAAATTAATAAATATCATTTTATTATTTTAACTATTATTTTATTATTTTCTTTAGGAGGCCCATTTTGAGTTGAAATTCCCTCTAATGGAGTGGCCAAGTATGGGCCTATCTAGGATATCATCAATAGGAGATGGAACACTCAAATCCACCGCCCTATACATGCAATTGGGTATTTCCTGAACCCAAGGTATCGCTATAGAGCTCGGTTTGGAGAAGATTAGACCGAGGAGGTCAAAGATTGATTGTACGAGTTTCTTGGGTGCATGGTCCCAAATGAGATGGAGCAGTTAGAGATACACCAACTGCTTACCGCTTTCACTAGAGCCACGGGTATCTTTTTCCAAACCTGTGGCTAAGGTTGCAAGAGATGCGGACCAACCAAGTAAACAATTCCTTTGTTTTTATTAAATTTAGTTGTTTAATTTTTAAAATTTAATAACTTCAATATTTAGTTAAATTGACAATCTAATTCATTGCTTTAACTCCATTTGCACTTGCAGCAAGTTGGTGGGAGTCATTTGGTGGGAAAGGCATTCAATTGCAAAAGTTTGCAATTTGAATCCTTAGTCAACCATGCAGTTCTTCCGAGTGTGAGTGCAACTGGTCTGTCTGTGAGCAGTTTCACATCAAGAAGAGAAACTGTTTAGAGAAAAACAGGTTAAATGATCTAGTCTTCGTGCAGTACAACCTTCACTTAAGGCGCAACCAATTGATGAAAAAAAGACCTGATACAGATCCTATTGTGTTGGATGATATTGATTCAACCTTAGATTGGTTAGTAGAGACTCGAGAGCCCAAGTTTGATCCAGATTTTGATATTGAGCTAGATGTTGTCGGTCATGTTACTATGGAAGAAGATCCACTATTACCAGTACCATCATCAGTTCATGTTGATGCGGGTGTAAAATATAAATACATAATATATTTTTTTCTATCATTGAATAATATATGAGTGTTTCAATTTAATATATAGCAATAATTTGATACAACTATTGAATATTGATATAAAATTATTTCATTCCAAATATGGCAAGCACTA
Source organism: Pseudotsuga menziesii (assembly GCA_001517045.1). Lineage (NCBI taxonomy): Eukaryota > Viridiplantae > Streptophyta > Pinopsida > Pinales > Pinaceae > Pseudotsuga > Pseudotsuga menziesii. The sequence goes on from LPNX010964324.1 coordinate 624,495, forward strand.
GTAGGGAGGGGAATATGAGGCTCTTGTAGAGCCTAATCCGCGTCGACCTGGTGCTTTTATGCATTCAGCTAGTACTCTAGATTGCGTTGCCCCTACTGCAGCAATTGTAGATGACCTTGAGGGGTGTAGATGACCTTGAGGGGTTTGAGCCCGAGCCAGATGCCATTACTTATGGCATTGCTAGTCTGAGTTCTAGTTCTAGCAGTGGTGATGAGTTTGATTATTGATCATGTTGATCAATGATATAGTGGCATACTTATTACTAGCATCATAGCATTTTGTTTTTTGGACTTTGTCACTCTACATCATACATGCCATTTAGGCCTCTTTGATTATGTATTTTCATTTTGTCCAGTCTTCCATTTATGTATTGTGTAGTGTTGCTTGCAGCCTTGCACATTGGCACAGTACCCTTCGTACAATTTTGATATGTTCACCCTTATATGGTATATATATGATCATACTTTGGATATTTTGTCTCTAATGCTTTGGAATGATGGATTATAATCTTTAAAATTTAAATATTTATGTGTTTTTTAAGTAAACCGAGACATTAAAATCAAATCGGTAGAGTCATTTCCAATTCCGAGTTGACCCTCGACCAATTCCGAGTCTGAGTCCTAGTTTTAAAACATTGAGTTGGATATGTTCAATCCTTGGCAATTTTCCACTTCCAGATTTCAATTCTCTTTTCTTAGACTCACATACACCACTTCAAATTAAGGGGGGTTTGTTGGAACATAATATGTTAGGGTTAGGTGGAGAATGTGAACAGTCATCAAGAAGTCCAAGAAACTCCTTGGGAAGATGAACCCAAGGGTAATTCTCATGTATTAATGTGTACATATGCTAAATGAGAAAATGTGCTTTGAAGCATAATATTTTGTGTGTTTTCTTGACTATGATTTGTCAATTGCTTGTATGCCCATTCATGCACCTAACAAAGAGGAACATATGGCTCTCCACTAGGACCTTCTACATTGTAAGTACACAAGGGAATGCACCTCTCTTCCTTCATCAACTTTCCTATCAAACTCATATTCCACTTGGCTCACCCTAATCCAAGGGCTTGTGAAGACAATGCAACAACTCCAAGGTCATCCATTAACATGGAATCAATGGATAGTGCCTGAAATGGGCAGTGATTTCCCTTTTCAATATATTTTTATGTATCGTCGATATATTTTACTTCTAGGGAAATTTATAAGGAGTATAGTGATATAATTTTACAAAAAAATCATGTATATTATTATAATTAAGCAGATCCACTAAACTATTAAGAATGGTAATGGAAGGCAAAATTTTGTATATCAATATAACCATTTCCTTATATACCTAAATAATAAAATAAAATTATAGGATTGAAAAAAAAATGAAAAACCTAACTAATAAGAGACTAACCTTTCCAATAACTAAACACTCTAGCATTGAAATTGATAAGATTGACAAAGGCAGTATGAAATTGTTTATGCAAACAAAAAAAATACCAAAATAATGTAAGATAGACCGCTCTTGAAACTTCCCATTGTTGTTGTAACTGTAACCTCGGAAGATATTATGATGTATCTTACTATTGTATATTGTTGTACCACCATCGGAGATGTGTTTCCCTCCTTTCGGGATGTCATCATTGTGTATGGTCATTGAGGTAAACCCTCCATTGTAATTCGTGGAAATAGTCCCCAGGTTAAATAAAGGAAAATGTACTTTGTGTATTCCTAGGTAGGTCGGCCACAAAGGTTACCTGGATGACCTAGTTAGTTGAGTTAGTTACTCAACGGAAGAAATAAATAGGGAGGCACCCTCCTCATTTGCCACACACTCATTCACTCTCTCATGTGTGCATTAGGAGAGAGAGGACAATGCGACGGAAGAGAGAGAGTTGTAGAACACATATTGTTGTTGGGTTATTTCATCTTATAATATTTTCTTTGTGGCAGAACTATTTTGAGGAAGTTTGTGGGGTTTTCTCCTTTATGGTTTTCCCGATGAAAATATATGTGTCTTGTGTATCTTGTGTATATTTGATGTATTGTTGTACTTGTTATTCTTTCATATAAATATCATAAGTGAATTAACTTAGAAAAACTAACATGGTATCAGAGCCACTCTGAAAGAAGGCACTGTGCAGCCGAAATACTGTTAAAATGGAAACTAATAGCGATTAGGGTTTCATGCTTAAAAACCCTAGAAGACCAAATCTAGTCATCTTGGGACTTTCGCTATAACTCGATATTGGAGAAGGATCGGGAGATGAAACTAGGACAGGACGAAGAAGAAATCTTGTTGTACCTTGTGTGCGAGTTTTAGCCACATATTCTCTATACTTTAGGATATATGATACCTTCAAATCAGGGTTCCAGCATCCTACAGAATCCAGTCTCAAACATGAGACCGAGGGATAATTTCTATATATCGGGCTAGGAAGATTTCGCAAAATGTTGCAGCTAAGGAACGGACTATAGTTTCTGTGGTTTGAGTTTCAAACCCCTAAGGTCAAACAGTGACACATGGCAGTCCGTACAAGTTCGCTATGTTCAACAGTCCTCAAACAAGTCACCTTGGGAAACTTAGCATAAGTCCCACTTGGTAAAATCCAATTTTTTGCTAACCTGTGGGGTTGGAAAGAGGAAAAAACATCCTAACTTAAGACGAAGTTTCAGACCTTGAGGAGCAGAAAATTCGAAGATACAATAGAAACAATATCAACCAATTATGTAGAAGAAATTGAAGATACTAGGGCTTCTTGTTCTAGGAAGTTCCAGCCATCGATCGGTTGAAAAAGGAAAACCATCAAACTCACCATAGGAGGGCGCATATTTCTATGGAAGAAGTTTGTCATTGTGTGGAATTTCAATTTTTGACTAGGGGACACTACTGCAAGAAACTAGGGCATCATGTTTTGGACGCTTCCCACCACAGTTTTCAGAAAAAGAGTACATTGTACAACTCGCCTTGAAGAGGCGCATATTCATGTCCAATCAGAAGTTTGGAAAATTAGGGTTTCTCTGACAAACCCTAGATCAACCAAATCCAGAACCAGGTCGAACACCTCAAATTGGTAAGATCTAAATATTTGTTATTTCCATTTGAGGTTCTCATTTAAAAATGAATCATCACGCTTAGCTTGATGATAAGCTTGGGGGAGTTGACAACTTTCGAGCATGGAAGTATAGGATCTACCTAATCCTTGAAGAAAATAACTTGGATCAGTATATCAGTAAGGAAGATCCACATCCAAAGGGATATGAGTCTAAGGATACTCATCATAATAAATTGGTTAAGGCCAAGAGAACCATTGCAGATTCTATTAAGATCATATCATCCCACAAGTGTCATCCTTGAAGACACCAAATGAAGTGTCTGATGCTTTGACAAAGTTCTTCATAGGAAAGAACATTAATCAAAAGATGACATTGAGGAACCAGTTGAAGAATGTGAAGATACAGAACTTAGAGACCATGCAGTCCTACTTTGCAAGGGTTTCTCAAATCAAGGAACAACTTGAAGCAGTCGACGAGAATATTATGATCACCTTGAATGGCCTCCCAATATCATGGGATTCATTCATTCAAGGAATCTGTGCAGCAAGAAGTTGATCTCCTTCAGCAGAATATGGAAAGAATGCACACAAGAAGTTCGGCTCATAAAAAGAGAGGAGAAGATGGGAGCAACTAAAGATCAAACTCTCACAGTTCACACCAGAAGAAATCATAGAAAGGAGGACCAACATCGCAACAGCAGACAAAAGGAATTCAGAAGATATCCTTCCAATATTATATGCTACACTTGTGATGAGAAGGGACACTACTCTAGAGACTGTCCCAGAAACAGAGGCTCCTTCAACAAAAAGTAAAGAATAAAAGGAAGATCCCTCAAGTGATGAGGAATATGAATTCTACTGGTGAAGATGAAGATCATACTCTTATCCATCTTAGTATTTGGATAAATGCAGAAGTAGAACACACTGTCAAAGACTCTAGGATCAAGAGAGATTCAACCCACCAAAAAAACAAAGATAAGTGTTCAATTTTCATTGCTTGTATATCTATTGATATCTACTTACTTAAATGATTGTTTGGTTGTGCACATGTTTATATTTAGATGATGTATTATGCATGTCTGAGTGTTTGCACTTATTCTATTGAATTGCATGTGATGGGTAAGTAGCTTATGGTGTTGTACAACATTCTGTTGCTACTTATCTAGAATGAAACCTCCTTGATGACATAATTGGGAGAGATGGAAGGTATCTAGAAAGTTACCCTATGTATACGGGACATGGATGAACGTTGTAGCATTGGCTAAGATAGTTGCACGACTGTGTGACATATATCTTGATGCAGAAGATTAATATGTTTTGGAAATAATGAAATGTTTCTAATCATGCAACTGAACTTGACTTGTAGAAAAGATCGTTCTAAAGAACAAGTGACGAAAGTTCAGAAGAGCAACCTGAAGCTCCCCGAGTCAGAGGCACCATGGCAGAAGAAAGAGCTTCAAAAGAATATAAAGAATCATGATATGACGTAAAGAGAACGATAGATCCACCTCGAGAGAGGAATACCATCTTGGGCACGAGAGATCATTCGAGATGAATAAAAACAAGACAGGACTTCCAAATAAAGTAAGAGGCCTCAAAGAGTACCAGTTGATCAAGAAGAATGATGTCTAGGAAGTGGTTCCGAGACCTAAAGGGAACTCCATAGTGTCTTCCATGTGGATCTACAAGATTAAGCATTCAGCAAATGGAAGCATCGAGGGATACAAGGAAAGATTCATAGAATGAGGCTTCTCACAGAAAGAAGGCATAGACTATGAGGAGACATTTGCACCAGTAGCGAGTTACACTTCCATTAGATCTATACTTGCATTGGATATAGTTATGAGATGGGAGATACACCAGATGGATGTCAACATAGCATTCTTGGATGGTGTAGTCAAGGATGAAGTGTACATAGAACATCCACTGGGATTCGATACACTTGACAAGAAGACTCATGTGTGCAAATTGAAGAAGGCCTTGTACGAGCTTAGAAGGCACCCATGGGATAGCACATACAAATACATGAGAAGCTTGAATATCACCTAGAGTGATGAAGATCTTAACATTTTCTACAAGGTTGAAGATGAAAATGACAAGCTCACAGATGAGTGCAAGAGGAACTTTCAACAGAGTTCAAGATAGAATATCTTGGTATCCAGTAGAGATGACATAGATGGATACATAGAAGATCGGTAGCAGAGGAAGCTATCTGTCACTCCAGTACATAATGTTTCGATACATAGAGTACAAAATGCAAAGGGAGGATGATGCTCCGCTTTAGAGGGAGTGACTATAGAAGATCTCTGAGTTCAACATGGTACAGCAGAATAGACAACTTCCTGATGGACTTAGGATTACTAAGAGTAAAGTGATTTCCAACCTTTACTTCAAGGTTGAATGTGGAAGACCAATGATTCTCCTACTATGTGCCGATGACTTGTTCCTGACAGGACAGGATGAACTCATTGAATATGCAAAGAGGATATTTTCCAATGAGTTTGATATGAAAGATGTAGGGATGATGCACTACTTCTTAGGAATGGAGGTGTGGTAGAATGCGAATGGGATTTTCCTTGGTCAAAGAAAGTATGCAGTGGATATTGTGAAGAGAATCATAATGTTGGACCGCAAGGAAATGGACACACCTATGGCATCGAACTTGAAGCTACTGTGTGATGCTTCATCAGAGTTGGTTGATACCACGATGTATCATCATAGGATTGGTTCATTGATGTTCCTGACGAATACAAGACCGGACATATGCTTTGTTGTGAACACACTGAGCCAATTCCTGATGGATCTAATACATGTTCACCTGGTTGTTGCAAAGCATGTATTGAGGTACCTAAAGGGTACAATTGAGTATGGGCTCAAGTCTGATACGACTCGGAAGATTAAACTGCATGGTTATGTTGATTCGGATTGGGCAGGCAGTGCCTCTGAGAGGAAGAGCACTTTGGGTTGTTGCTTTAGTTTGAGATCCGGTATGCTTTAGTTTGAGATTCGGTATGATCTCTTAGTTTAGCAAGAAGAATTCCTGTGTAGCACTGAGTACAACCGAGGCAGAATATGTTGTCGCTTGCTCAGCTAGTTGTGAGGTAGTATGGTTTTGAAAGATACTATCTGATTTGTTCTAACTTTCATTTTTGTAGAATGCAGAGAGGAGCACTGAAGCTCCACTATGTGGCAACGGATGAGCAGATAGTCGATGTATTGACCAAGCCTCTAGCTAGAGTGATGTTCGAGTACTTCATAGAAAGTCTTGGTGTGATCCAAAACGAGACCCCTCGAAAGAGGTTGTCATTCCCAAAGATTGTCCTCGAATATAATCAGTCTTGGTGAAGCTCGCAGCTTATCCTTGGACGTAATCAATCCTGATGTGTTTTCTATGCTAGAAGATGACAAGAGACCAGAAGACACATAGGCATGAGATCTCACATGGGAAATGAGACAGGTTGTCCGAGTGTAAATAGAGACTCCTAGCGCAGTACGCAGGTTGCTCGGGTGTAATCAGTCTTGTAATGTTGTCCTTGGATGTAATCAATCTTGGCGAAGCTCGCAGGTTATCCTTGGACGTAATCAATCCTGGTACAGGTTATCCGAGTGTAAATAGAGAGTCCTAGAGTAGTACGCAGGTTTCTCGGATGTAATAAGTCATGTAAGTTGTCCGGAGTGTAAAAAGGTTTTGGCATGGTATGCAGATTGATTGGACGTAATCAGTATTGGAAGGTTGTTCGATTGGAAAATATCTTGGACGTAGGTTGTTTGGATGTAATAAGTCCTTGAGGTTGACCTGAATGAAAAATATCTTGGCGTGGTACGCAGGTTGTTCAATCGTAATCATTCCTTGTATGTGTGTGTTCCCATGTTGGAGAGGATGAGGTCACAAGGAATTTGGTGTGCACCTGGGCAGCTCTCCTCTGTTGGTAAAACACAGGTTGACCGTAGAGAGACGTAATGCACTTGGTGTGCTCCTAGGCGATTCTCGCATAGTGGTAGATGCAGGTTGTCTTGGTGACGTGAAAGATCCTAGCATGTTTCTATGTTGGTAGAACGCAGGTGGTCTGCATCTGGGTTGTGTTTTGTGTGCTCTGTGTGTTTTGTTTTGTTTTGTGCAGGACAAAGAGAAAGAGATGATCTGGATACGACGAGATGACGATAGGAAACACGGGTTATTGCAGTGGCAATGTAAAGAATGGTCATGGGTTGTACTTACGTGATGACTTGCTCGTGGATATGATTAAGACCTAGATGAGGACTAGGCCTACAGCCAGCATGAAAAAGGGTTGGCTCTGTAGAAACTTCCTATGATAGATAGATGCGACAGATTGGATAAGATGAGGACAATGGCAGCAGTGGCGATGATGACTCAGTGAGGATGACCAAATGTGTTGATGATTGTGGCGAGAGAATACCTTCCTAATTAAGAGGGAGTGTTGTTGTAATTACTAGCCTAGACCCAAATCCTAGGCTCTATCAAGTGTCGAGAGGGATCAATCTGTGTAGGTTCAAACCTCTCTTGACAACTTTTTTTTTTTTAGTGCAATACCCTAAGAGAGGTTTATTTATTGCCTTTTTTTTATTTATGTATTTCCTTTTTATTTATTTATTAATATATGTGCCTTTTTAGATGAAAATATAAATATGTTTCTAATCAGTATTTGACTTTGCGTTTTTATATTTTCAACACCCAAGGGAGCCCATGGTTTCTGGCAAACCACCATCAATTAAGCTAATGGTATAATCAAATATTGATATATTTTCAACACCCAAGGCAGCCCATTGTTTCTCACAAACCACCATCAATTAAACTAATGGTATAATCAAATATTTATATATTTTCAACACCCAAGGCAGCCCATGGTTTCTGGCAAACCACCATCAATTAAACTTTGTTTAAAAGAAAAAATCATTTACACTAGTAGTTGGGCAAGTAATTTGCACAAGTAATTGAGCAATAAATTTTAACTTTTGTGTAGGTCGACATGTTGGGTATAAAATTTATTATTATTTTATTAAAGCGTCACGTACAAACATGACAACATCTCCCCCATAGTGGACTGGAGAGCGCCTCTCGGCGCAATAACTTCGGAAGACATTCTGAGGTATATTACTATTGTATATTGTTGTACCCCCATCGGAGATGTGTTTCCCTCCTTTTGGGATGTCATCATTGTGTATGGTCACTGAGATGAACCCTCTATTGTAAGTCGAGGCAATAGTCCCTAGGTTAAATAAAGGAAAATGTACTTTGTGTATTCCTAGGTAGGTCGGCCCCAAAGGTTACCTGGCCAACCTAGTTAGTTGAGTTAGTTACTCAACGGAATAATATAAATAGGGAGGCGCCCTCCTCATTTGTCACACACTCATTCACTATCTCATGTGCACATTAGGAGAGAGTGGACAATGAGAAAGAAAAGAGAGACTTGCAGAAGACATATTGTTCTTGGGTTATTTCATCTTGTGATATTGTCTTTGTGAAGGAACTATTCTGAGGAAGTTTGCGGGGTTTTCTTCTTTATGGTTTCCTCGATGAAAATGTGTGTTTTGTGTATCTTGTGTATCTTTGATGTATTGTTGTACTTGTTATTCTTTCATATAAAGATCCTAAGTGAATTAACTTAGAAAAACCAACACCCATGACAAGTACAAGGGTTGGAGAATAATATTAGGGTCACTTTTCTAGAAAATGAATTAAACAACAAACCTTAAACAAGAGTAGTCAATAACCTCAATCAAAACATAGTTGAAAATCCAATTAGTTGTTTTGAGATCACTTGGGATATAGTTAAATGGTAGGAAACCTTTAATATGAAGAACCAAAGTTAAAATCTTGTGCACACCTTGCCCACCATTCTCTATGGCTTAGAGAAAAAATAACTTTGCACCCTTGAAGCATTGCCCATTGATACAGGAAGAACATGACCACTAGCGTTGAAGATTCAAAGGACAAAGCAGTTCCCTTCCACCATTTGCACTTTTGACCTCATCATTCACAAGAAATCACTAAAACCCTGTTATAGATGTCAGTTGACGTTGTAAAATTACCTTCCTAACATTGCTTCTTTCTTTGATCTTCAAGAAAACGCTATTTAGAAATGTTTGCCTTACACCTATTTGCTCTTGCACATAAAATACAAGGGGACAAAAAATATCATGCCATCAAAAGCTTCATCGGATGACACAAGTTTTGTACATTGATGATTCAACAATAATTACTGCTTCATAGCATCCCGCGCTCCATAATAAAAATTCAGCAATGGTCCATTTTATGATTCATGTCATCCAGCTGGTCCAGCAACAAAACTTGGATCTATAAATCTTTCCCTAATCAACTAAATCAATTTTCTGCAACTTTAGACAGTTACCTTGCATAACCACAATTTTGTGCATTTAGCATCTCTCAAACTATCATTGTAGAATTCTCTTGCAAAAGGCAGTGTAAGACCAAGGCAATTTGTTGGTTCATTAAATACTATTCATCGAATAAGCAAAGGAATGATAGGATGTTCCAACATACCAAATCTTATTTGCAAACATGCATATTTTGTTGGATGGAGAAAATATAATAGGTGCATGGCAAGTTAAATAATCATTTTGATAGGCACCTCATTTTCAGTTCATGAAACCAGGGTGCGATGAAAACTTTATTCAAACTTCACAATGAACTTGAATTCACAAACATTGAAGAGTCTGACTACTGTACCAAGAGTCTGATAGGTGCTGCCTGTTTGTAAACAACTTACCACGCAAAAACAATGAAACAACATTAAAAAAAAATAAGTTACACTGTTCCTCTCCCTAAATGTTGAGCGATATTTGCAATTACTTTCTTCTGAAATCACAGCAGTCTCTTAACCTTGCAGCATTGCCATGTATCCGCTCACCTGTGAAAAGTGTCTTTTTTCTAAAATACCAATGAGGCCCAATGGCCTAAGTTGGGTAGAGCTCAATCATGCCTACGGTAAGAGCGTGAATGCCTACAAACCATGGAGTTACAATTGGGCCCTTAGATTCACTGGCTCAAAACCAAAAACAAAAATATGTGACATTTATGTAAGGATGTACTTCCATGGATATCAAGTTGTATTGAAGCTGAACTTGCAAACTACACAATAAACAACTAGTTCAAATAACTCTCTTTGAAGCCTTGCCTTTTCTCCTCAGAACTTTTAGAAGGAGAAATCATGGAGGAAGGCATGATACAGCTCTTTTAAGAGTTTTTACTGTTTTAGTGGCATACTCATATTTGTTTTTTTAGTATGGGCTTTCAAAGCCTCTTTTAGTCAGTATCATTTGGGGATGTATTCTCTTTGCGTGATCCCCTTGGGATTTGAGATATTTCTACTCACCCTAGGTGCTTCCTTGGATAAGCTTGCTGGGTTTATTATGTTCTCTCGATGGATTTATTTGTTGGTTCACCTTTGGGAGATTGGTATTGTTTCTCTTCTTGGAAAAGGCTGTGGTTCGTCACGGTTTTGTACAAATCACTTTGATTCTTAATGAATATCAAGTAACAACTATTTTTCTTCTGAAAAAAAAAAACAAACACCACAACTTTCTTCATACAAGGTATAGCTCAGGGAGTTCCTTTTACTTCAATATATATGCTGCACTCATTAATGTTACTAGTTCTCAGGCGAAGACAAAAACATTCTGGATTCATTTAATCTCTTTTTAAACTGAAATCCAACTCCAACCTTGCCTCTCTTTAACTTTAAATGAATCCGAATGCATGAAATGCCAACATTCTAAGATGATGTTGGTAAGAACTACATGCGAAGAATTTCATAATTAATTAAATTTGTAACTAACCAAAAGTATCAATTCACGGATGTCGCCTACCAAAATATATATATATATATATTCCATCGCTTTGCAGTATCATTGAATCTGCTAATCCCCCAATTCACTACTACTTTCATAGTGGTTTCAATGCTATATTTCTATAAATCAACTTATCACGAATGAGAAATTGGTCTCCCCTTGTACATATCAGACGAAATAATGGATGGAGTACAATTGTGTGGCCAACCCAAAAAAATGAGAAAGGTTGAATGCTTCAAGAGCTTGGGAATTTAGGTTGAATTGCTGGCACAACTAAATTCCCAAGCACCTCAAATCGTGGCTCCCTCATCTCCCTACGTTGGCTCATCTGCTACCATGGGCCCTATTCCTGGTGATAAATCCATAGTTTGGCCAGCAATTCATCCTCCCCTTAGCCTTCACACTGATCCTCCCTGCATTAAACATCCATTTCTTGCTTTGTTCCAATGAATACAATGGCAGGAGGGGCTCGTGGTCGCCGCATGAAAAGGGACCACAGCATTGCATCTCAGCCCAGAGTTTTAGCGGAAGCCCGAGAGGCCAAAGCAACTTAATTCCACTAGACCCCAGCTTGCATCCAGAGGGAAATTGCACAATTAAAAGAATGGGTAAAAATTGAATAGGACAGTAACCAGAAAGAAGAGATTGAAATGAACATGGATTCCTAGGTTCCAGAAACCTCTCAGACTCGTGATACAAAGTACTACAAGACTGTCACCCTCTAATGGCAAATGAAATATCTTCTTCGTAAAGGTCTCCTGGAGAAAAAAGAGTTGGTACTTAATATGGAAGAAATCCAGGACCAAAACAGGGAGATTCGACAGTAAAACCGGAACCTGAAAGCAAAACCTAACATTATGCTTAAGGATACCATTGGACTAGAGTTTGCAACTGCATACCCTCAGCCATCGAGTGAGAGGAAGGTTCCTATGATTCTTATTTCGGATGATGACAATGCTTCCCATTGGACTAGAGTTTGCAACGGCATACCCTCAGCCATCGAGTGAGAGGAAGGTTCCTATGGTTCTTATTTAGGTTGATGAATGATTTGATCTAAGATGAATTTGAAGATAGCACAACTAGTAATGGAAGCGAGTGGAATAGCTTCCACCCATTCGGTAAAGTAATCAATAGTAGAAAGAATAACATTCATAGGTTTAGATACACTTTTCTGATGGCGTTTAGGGTTTCTACAGTCGGAGAGGGCTTTTTCTGGTCATGTAGCAGGCAGCGGTGGTCAGCTGGCTTAACCTTTAGCAGTATCAGTCCCTACGGCCGGTATTGCTGTGTTGTTTTGTCTCCGGCACGGTTTACTTATTTTCAGTTATCACTCTGCCACCTTTCTCGGCGGCACGTTGTTTCTATCTCTCGGACTTTGGGTCTCTGTTTATCTGCTGCTCCATTACCTTTAGTGAAGGATGTCATTCTCGTTTCCATCATTGTGCACAGCACATACTGTAACTCAGCAGCATCAGTTGCGGGATTCTCGTCTGGTGACCACCTCGTCATCGGTATTTCTCCGGCATTTCAGGTACTTCTCTCACTGGTAGTTTTTAATAAAAATTTTCTGTTATGGGTTTCTAGGACAGTTTTTGAAAATGTCTTTTTTTTGGGGGTTTTGTCACCTTCTGGATGCGGTTTGCCCCACATGGAGTCCATCCTCTATCCGAAGAGGGTTAGTATCAACCATGTAAAAATAAGTGGGAAGTTAGGTGGTTTCTGTCGTTCGGTTTCATAGGGGCTCTGTCTGGTTTATTGACCTGGTGGTTGCATGTTTTTCGTTGACTCTGTTAAAACCCTAACTTTGTACCCTGTTTCTGGAGTTTCTTTTCACCATTTTTTTTTTGTCGGGGGTCTTTTTGCCTTTTATTGTTTTCATGATGTCTGTGGTGTCTGGACCAGTTACTTCCTCTGATGGAGGTGCGGCAAGACTCCCTCCCCAGAATCACTCTTCCTTCCAGTGTCGTCGTAAGACCAAAGCCTTAAAAGCCCTTGACTCTAAGCGTAATTATGTGTTAGGACGTGACATTTACTTTAGCAAGGTTGAGTCGCTCTGTTACAGAGCCCTCATAGGTAGGCTGGAACTCTGTTCTATGACCAAGGATGAGTGGATAGATTGGGCGACTGTCCACTGGAAACCCCTTATTCACTATGTACCTACCATCAGTTTGCTTGCCAAAAAGTGGTTTGTCTTTGTTTTCATCAAGGAAAAGGATGCCATCTGCATATTGAATACTCTCTAGACCATCCAAAAGGGCTCCTTGGTTTTAAGTCACTGGTATACGGGTTTTGTCCCACTCCAGAAAAGGGTCATTAAGCGTCATCTCTGGGTCCTTTTGCCTGCCCTACCTTTCCCACTTTGGAACAAAGAGTTTCTTACTGGCCTGGAAAACTCCCTTGGGCGCTTTGTGGCCTTAGAAAAGGATTTTCATCTTATTTTTTATAAACGCATGGCTAAAGTCCTTGTTGAACTGGATGTCTCTAAGGACTTATTGGCTAATATTAATATCATCTGTGGTGATCAATTCATTAGTCAGAGGCTAGATTATCTCCATATGCCTTTTAGGTGCAACTATTGTCACAACAATGGTCACCTACGAAATTCCTGCTCCCTACTCCTCCTAGGTGTCTTTGTCCCTCGGGGTTATGACCAGAGTCCCACACCTGATTCTTTATCCCTTGTTGACCCCTCTCTTTCTATGGATCGTCCATCACCCTCACTGGTGGAACAGTATATCTCCTCCTCTCACAACGACTATGATGGACTCACAAAAGGAGAACTACTGTATATTGAGAATGTGGAGACCTGCTCCCACCTCTCTCAACGTATTAGATCATAGGTCTCTCTTGTTTCTTACCCGACACTGGAGACCTTTACTCCTCGGACCACTAATCAACTACCTCAGCTCGCCTCTCCTCAGACTTCTCACCAACCCTTGACATCTGAAGGCCCTCTGCCCTACACTCTGGAGCACTTTCCCTCTCTCCCTAACTCCATCAATGCACCTACTTTGCCCCCTCCCTGCTTTACACCCTCACTTTTTGTCCCTTCTCCCCCCAGTCCTAGGGGCTCCCCTGCCTTCCTGGACCCTTCACGCCTAAAATCCCTCTCTGTCTTTTCTGATAAATCTCCAGTCTCCCCCTCTACTCTTCCTTTGGAATCAATCTGTTTCGAGAATGTGACAATACGAAAATCAAGAAAGACCATTCCTTCTGACCCTGGAGCTTCTGGTCTTTACGCCCCCCTCTCTGTTAGGTTGTTAGGTTGAAGGCAGCTGCTAGATCACCTCGGACTTCACAACACATTTCCCTGCAGGTACTTAGAGCATGTACACCTGATGAGTCTGTTACCCCATGAAAATTATTTCCATGAGCATCTGAGGTTTTGGGGGGCTTACCAAACAAAAAGCCTCTGCTCTTTATTTACTTCTTTAAACCCTGACATGATTCTCATACAATAAACTATGTGTAGTTTCTCCCAGGCCCTCCTCCTTTTCTCCAAGCTCAAATCAGGTTGGGAATTCTGCGCGTTACACTCCTCTGGCCTCTCTAGAGGACCCTTTCTAGCTAGAACCCTCACTTGATCCGATGCAAAGCTTTCACCTCATATGTTGGTATTCTGCTTAAAGCCAGTTTCAAGGGTATTAGTGAAGTTTTTTCTATAATTAACTGTTATGGTCCCTATTCTCACAGACTTGATTTCTGGAACAATATTTTAACTGGTGTTTTTCTAGCTTTGCCTAATCTTCTCCTTGTTGGGGATTTAAATTTTACTCTCTCCTCTTCTAAAGTTTGGGGACAAAAAGCTCGACCTGATCCTCTGTATTCTTTTTTCTCACAGCTCTTAACCTGCAATAATTTGATTGACCTTAATATGTGCTCTCCTAGTCCCACTTGGAGAAATGGACGCTCAGGGGAAGAGGGTATAAGCAAAAGACTTGACTGTTTTTTGGTATCTGACCAACTTCTTCCAACCCTCTCTAGTTATCGTACTTGGGAAACACCTTCTGAAGTCTCTGACCACTTTCCAATCTGCTTGGAATGGGGCCCTCGACTCTCATGACACTGCTACCCCTTCAAGTTTAATAGGGCATGGCTCCTAGAGGATGATTTTGCCTCACTTGTCAGCTCCTCCTGGAATGCTACTTCTCACCTTCGTCCTTGTGATCATCTGGAGACCCTTTCCCACAAGCTCAAAAAGCTTAAAGATAATGTCAAATCCTGGGAAATTAATAAGAAACATACTAGGAAACTTGAGATGCTGGACATTGACTCTGAGATTATGTCTCTCCTTCAGAAGTCCTCGGGTATCCTTACTGCTTCTGACTCTGATAGGCTAGCTGCTCTAAAAACTAAAAAGGACCATTATCTGGTACAGGAGGTGTTGACTCTGAAACTTAAAAGTAGAGCTTTATGGATCTATGAAGGTGATGCCAATACTAAATTTTTCCATTCCTTTGCCTCTGTAACGAGGAATTCAAAAACTATTTGGTCTCTTAAAGATTGTGAGGGAAACCTGATTTCAAATGATGCTCCTCTTAAACTGTTGGGTCAACATCAATTTGCAGAACTCTTTTATGGAAGTACCAATATTGCAGATCAACTAAAAGTGATTAGCCTCTTTTCTTCCTATGTCTAGGAGATGGATAAGGAATGCTTCCTCTCTGCTATTACTCTCTTTGAAGTAGAAGTTGTCTTGAAGGGTTTTAAAAAAGATAAAAGTCTTGGCCCTGATGGTTGGCCTGTAGAATTCTTCCTAGCTTTTTCTGATCTGGTGGGTGTAGATTTACTCAATGTTGCTGAACAGGATGGACTTGAGGGTAGAGTCACAAAAGTTATCAATTCTACTTTTCTCACATTGATCCCTAAATGTGAGAATACTCTCACCTTTGTTGACTTCCGTCCCATCTCACTTTGTAATTTAGTACATAAGCTCATATCAAAAATTGTAGCCCTTCATCTTAAACCACTCTTAGACAAGGCTACTTCTGCTCAACAATTTGGGTTTCTCAAGGATAGACAAATTACGGAACTTGTTGGCATTACCCAGGAGATCCTTCACACTATAAAGACTAAAAATTTGAAAGTGATGGTACTTAAACTTGATCTTGTTAAATCTTTTGATAGGGTGAACTGGACTTTCCTGAGACTTGTCCTTCTGCAGATTGGTATCCCTCTGAATGGTGTAAATTGGATCATGGGGTGTGTGTGCTCATCAAACTTTGCAGTCCTGGTAAATGGTACACCTACAAAATTCTTTCTTGCTTCTCAAAGGATCCGTCAGGGTTGTCCTTTGTCTCCTGTCCTATTCATCTTGGTCATTGAAATCCTTAGTCTCATTATCTTGGATGCCCAGAGGAAGGGTCGTATTAAAGGGATTTAGATCTCTCCCAGTTTGTCTATCACACACCTCTTTTTTGTTGATGATGTTATTTTATTTGGTCTTGATATTGTGGATGAATGGCACGCTTATAAAGAGGCCTTAGATCTCTTTTGTTCAGCCACTGGTATGACTATCAGTATTGAGAAGTCCTCCTTATTCAACGATGTAGATGAGGAAACTAGGTTGCACATCTCTGCCTTACTACCTCTTAAAATGGACCCCATAACTACAGGCTTCAAGTACTTAGGATACCGCCTCAAGCCCCTGGGGTATCGTTCTGCTGACTGGATGGGCTAGTCTCTAGTTTTGAAAAAAGGATCAGCAATTGGACCTTCAGACTCCTTTCACTTGGTGGTAGAGTTATCCTCATCAAATCTGTTCTCACTGGTCTGGTTGTTTACTGGTTTGCATTGGCTCGCATTCCCAAGTCCATCTTGAACTCTATTAGGAGACGCATCTACTCTTTCCTGTGGGGAAGCTTTGATGGTAAGCAGAGATTACACCTTACTGATTGGCAATTCGTCGCTGTTCCATATGAATACGGAGGATGGAATATTAAACACCTTGATTGGTTCAGGACTTCTCTCATACTTGAAAGTTTGTGGTTGTTATTAAAAGGCAAGGGTATATGGAGTCATATCATTGCTCATAAATACCTTAAAGACAGACCTGTAGATGCTTGTATTCGGTCTCAGAACTTTCCTGTAACTGGCACTTCATATATTTGGAACGGTTTTATCATAGCACTGTTATGGATTACTTGCAAACTTGTATGGAAAGTGGGAAATGGGATGAGAATCAGGCTGGGAATTGATCCCATTGCAGGACTTAATGCCCCCTATCTCTTTCTTGATGGCCTCAGAGAATATCTTTGTGATTTTGGGATCACTCAACTTGCACAGGCACATAACGTCGAATTCGGGACTGACAGTCATGAATACTGGTATGCTGCAGCAGATTTAAATTTGGGAGGTTTATGGAACGAACTATGGACTGAATATGTTAAAGGATTATATCATGGAGGAATTAAGATTAAGAATGTAGAGGACACTCTCCTCTTGCTACATAATCTGAAGAATGGTATGTTTACAGCCAAGATGGCTTATGATCTCATTGTGTCTTCAAACCTGCCTCTTGCTCAGCATAGTATTTACTCACAGCTGTGGCACATAAAATGCTTTGTTTGGCTTGTGATTGAAAACAAAATCAATACCTGGGATAACCTTGTTAAAAAAGGTTAGAATTGACCTAACAGATGTTGTCTCTGCAAATGCAATGTTGAATCTGTCAGACATATTTTTGTTGATTGTGCCTTTGCACGCTTGACCATCACCTTCCTCCACGGGTATTATAATTACTCACTGACCTGTACTGATACTATTGTGCTGGAAAATATTGAAAATTGACTCAAAAGAAGTGGTGATCATCTCTTTCTCCCCTTTTTTTTCATTTGGAACTTGTGGAAGACTCGGAATAGCTATATTTTTTAGGACAAAAAACCTTAGGTAAATAGGCTAGGTCTCATTATTATGCAAAATGTCTCTGCCTACCCTGTGCCACATAGAAGAAAACTCAAAGTCGGGAACATAGGGCAGTGCTCCTGTCCTCATTTACCCTACAAGATACTTTGATGGTGTTGCTGCAAATTATAATGGGGGTGCTGCCATTTTATTATTGATCAATCAGTCACATCATTTCAATATCAAGATGGGTTGTGGTAAAAGTGCCAACACAAGAGCAGAGCTTATGGCCCTTTGGGCAATACTGTATTTCTCCAAAGAATTTGGGCTCCCTATGATGCATATATTTGGAAACTCATATGTCATTATAAACTGGGAAAAAGGCATATCTACTCTCACTACTCTAAACTTGGAGGCTTGGTGTGAGAACATCAAAGAGCTTACAGCATTCTTCACTACTATTGATTGCCAACATGTCTACAAAGAATATAATGAGAAGGAAGATTTCTTATCCAAGGAAGCGTTCAAATTGCCAACTGGCCTACGAACCTTCACTGAATACTGTGAAGGTATAGTCATTGGGGATGCTTCTATTCAGCTATTTTGATTGAGCTTATGCTCCTTTTGGCCTACTCTTATAGTTTCATCGAGTATGGCAGATAGTTTCTTGTATGGTGTATCTTTTAGATTATGTTGATCTTCACCTATGTGTGATCATCTTTAGTCACTTCCCCTAGCCCTTCCTTGGATAACAACTCTAGGTTCTTTGTATCTTCCCTTGGGACATCGTTGGATAGTCAGCCCACTTTTGATGTGGATGTTGTGAAGAGTGACTCTATTGTATTTGGACTATTATGGTCTTTGGACTCTGCTTGTGCTTGATACCTTTATCATGTTAATGTAACTTGTTACCTTTGATTCTCATTGAATATCAAGGAACTGCTATTTTTCTACTGGAAAAAAAATAATAATCATTAGCTATGATGAGAAACTTATGACCATTAAAAGAGGTTAGATGAATATGTTCAATAAGGTATAAACCCCATAATGAGAAGGTCCAAGGTGACTCGATGGAAATGAGGTCTCTGGATGAACATGAATGAAACACACATGGCATTGCCAAGTAGGACACTTCCTAATGAACTCCCTAATATTCTAATGTTATGATCTATTGCACTGTTCAGGAGTCCAATTTGATTTTCTAACCGAACGCATTACATGAAAAGACTAATCTCATTTTTGAATGAACTAGTCGTAGAGTTATAATATGAGCAGGACCACATAGCCTACTCTTATAGTTTCATTGAGTATGGCAGATACGTTCCTGTATGGTGTATCTTTTAGATAATGTTGATCTTCACCTCTGTGTGATCATCTTTAGTCACTTCCCCGAGCCCTTCCTTGGATAACAACTTTGGGTTCTCTGTATCTTCCCTTAGGACATCGTTGGATAGTCAGCCCACTTTTGATGCAGATGTTGTGAAGAGTGACTCTATTGTATCTGAATTGTTATGGTCTTTGGACTATGCTTGTGCTTGATAGCTTTATCATGCTGATGTAACTTGTTGCCTTTGATTCTCATTGAATATCAAGGAACTGCAATTTTTCTTCTGGAAAAAAAAATTAATCAGTAGTTATGATGAGAAACTTATGACTATAAAAAGAGCCTAGATGAATCTGTCCTATAAGGTATAAACCCCATAATGAGAAGGTCCAAGGTGACTCAATGGCAATGAGGTCTCTGGATAGAACATGAATGAAGCACACATGGCATTGCCAAGTAGGACACTTCCTAATGAACTCCCTAATATTCTAATGTTACGATCTACTGTATTGTTCAGAAGTCCAATTTCATGTTCTAACTGAACACATTACATGAAAAGACTAATCTCATTTTTTAATGAACTAGTAGTAGAGTTATAATATGAGCAAGACCGCATCCAATGGACTAATTTAGTAGATTGAACCTTAATTTTTGTTGATTTTTGTGCAACTATGTTGAGCTTTGATTTTTAATTTTTTGAAGTGCAAAAATATTGAACACTTGAATCAATAAAACATTTAATCACATAAGACATTCAAAAAAAACACAAGATATACCCTTGGGAAACCTTCAAAACAATTAGGCTAAAAAAACCCCAGCAAATATTTACAATAGCACTGTAATTATGATATTGCAGAGAATGACTTTTTACAATAGCATATTGCTTTCGGCACCCAAGTGCAAGATAAGACAACACTGAGCAATAGAGAACGGAGATCAACCAAATGAACTTTGCAATGAACTTTGCCTTTCATTTTTTACATTAAAACATGCTTAATTGACTTTATGATATACTCACCTTCTAATTGATTGCATGACCACTTAGTTAGGATACTAACTTAAGTGTCATTATGCAATAACTCAAGTGTCATCATGCAAACACTTTAGTAATTGAAGTGTCGTCTTTTAGTTTAACTAAAGTGTTCAACTAATTAATTTTTATTAACACTTTAGTTAACTAATCTTAACCGAAATCATGCTAATTGATTTACCGAAGTGACCAATGTGAGTTCTTATTTAATTAATTGATGCACACATTGTTGCTTTAACTGAAGCTTAACGACATTTAACTGATGCATATATTGTTGCTTTAAACTGAAGCTTTAACAATTTCGAGTTCACTGAAGTCTTCTCATAAGCAATTTGAATTCTCTTGTTCTCTATGCATTATATCTTATCTTTACTGCATGGTCAATATGTATTAACTTTATTTTATCAATCATATCAAATCGTACTAAGAAGATTTGTCTGATGTTGTGTCATATTATATTACTCTCGGACCAAATGATGATATGCTAAAGTAATTCACTCTAGAGGTGGCCAGTCTCTAAAGAAGACTTAATAGCAATCGATGATCATGGTTAGTAATACATCACACAACATTAATGCTACAACATGCAAACATTTACCTCTATAACTGGAGGTCGACCTCATAGGTATCTACTATAACTGGAGATCCACATGAGAATTTGACTTGACACACAAGTCCTTAGCTTTGTCCAACAATACTTTACAACATCATCACTTTGATATATCAAAGCATTCACCTCAACACATGAGAAATAACCTTTTACAACTAAAAGCTTAGTCATTCTTGAGTCCAACTCGGGCTCCCTACCTCAACACATGAGGCCCAATCCTGGCTACACAAGATTGGCTTGGAGAATGACTCATGATGTTGTACCTCTAACAGTTTTATTTCTCAAAAATCCTAGACATATACAAGTAAAGGTAGGTCATCTCCATGGTTTTTATCAATGGAACAAGAATCGTGAGTCAAACTTGAAAAATTGTCAGTTTGACTAAAATCATCCCCAAAACGAGTTGATTCAGTTCAAGCTAAGTCAAACACAGGTTGACTATGTTAGACTCAATCATTATGAGTCAAACTAGCAATTTTTTCATTGAGTCACGATTTAAATCTTCAAGTTTTTGAACCACATGCAACAACAGTATTGAAAACCGATTTCGACTATGTTCGGTCATTATTTTGCTTGTTGGAGGTGTGTCTGCCTATTGGAGGTAATTAGTGGTAATTGTAATATTAAATTCTTAAAGGAAATGAAAGATGAGGATAATACCATTTTCACTTAATTTTTTAACATTACCATTAATTGTTTCGAGATGTTTGATAATGGTTCCAACTTCATTGAAGTTCATATGCAAAATGTAGAATTTTAGATACCATTCAAAATTCGACACACTTCAACAGTTTTTCAGGATTCCAAGATTGCAACATTTCCATTGGATTCTATCATGTATGAGGGTAAGGGATTGACATTTAATCAAGCACATCAACCTCTCTGTGTACCTTAATGTTGGTGGTGTTGATTGTTGAACTCCTTTGTCATAACCTGAATCAAAATGTACCCTTTAGTCAAGCAAAATCACTTATTAAGCATGGGAATTTTTTTCTTAACTCTATTTTATTTTAACGCTTGGTTTAAGAAGTTTCATCAAAATTGTCGGGTGTTGAATAATGTCCTCAAGAGATCAACTTCAGGATTTGAGAAAGAGAAAATGGTTAAGGCCTAGAGGAGGGGGCCATAATGTGTTATTGATGAATAAGATCCCAATATAAGTGATAATTTACCTATCTAGATTTATCTTATGGATAAGTATTGATATATTTTGGACATCTATTGATATTTTTTGGACATCTATTGATATCTTGCAATATATGGACATGACTACTTTGAATATCAATTTAACAAGTTTTTTATAATTCAAAATGTGTATATATTTAATTTTTGTATTTGCCGATTTTTCCAAATTTGATACAAAACTTGGACTCTATTGCCTCACTCATTTATTGCTGATTCCAACTATGGTAACAATGATTTTCAGTATTTAGCATACAGAGACATAGAATAGACAGTAATGGGTGTACAATTAAGAAACCTTGTGAGGTCCACCAGTTTGAAACTCCGTGGGTGCTAACTTACATAAAAATAAATAAATAAAATAAACATTGATTTTTAATATTTTACAATATTAGCTCCATAATTAGAATAGTTAATGACACTCTATTGTTTTTTAAATGGTCAGATTTCCCTAATGGCCAACCACCACCACTTCCACACTTCCAGACTCTAATATATTTTTTTGATGATTAATATAATTCCTACATAGCTTACAAAAATAAAATAAAATAGACAACAAGAAAACGAATGCAACCCCAAAAAAAAATACCATGTCAACTTAATGCTTCTAACTCAATTCACTTGGTTTATGTTTGTGATCAAATTTGGGGGCAATGAAATTTGAAAAATGTTAACTAATGAATAGAAATAAGGTTTTAAAACACCATTAATTAGGCAAATTACACTAAATTTATTAAACCAAACAAAAAAATAGAAAAAATCCAAATTTGACCCAAAAATATGTCAAATAAATGTCAAAGACGGAATCAGTGCTGCAAAAATTGGCTATATATCGGCAACATCGCAATATGTTGCAAGGCTCGACAATATTATCACTGGAAAAAATCATCATTTTATAAAATAGCACGATATTTTCAAATTATTGACCAAAATAAAATTTAAAAAAAAATTATCGACTAAATCAAGATTTTTGGAATTTTTTGCTCAGTTTGAAGAGGGAAAGCAGGGGATTGAGAACAATGGGGTTACTCACTGTTGCAGTTGCCCATAAAAGGGCTAGAAGGAGGGGGTTGCTTTAGATGTTTAAAATTTTGTAAAAATGATTAATTTTATAGTTTTTGAGTTAGCCAATATATTGCCAATATTTGCCTGACATTTTCCCTTATAAAATCAATATGTTGTTTTCTGCACCCTCGGTGATATACTCCCCGACACGATGTTTGTAACTCTGGTTTAAATGACTGAATACATGCAGACATACATATATGGTTTTGTTTTTATACTTAATAAGCTTAACAGAAAAACAAATCTTAAGATTTATTTTGAAACTCACAAAAAAAGTCTGCATGGCCGATTAAATTTGCCCCTTCTTGAAAATGGATGAAATTCAACTTATTTCGAATACATTCACCATGCACAGTGACTAATCTTCGAACAAAACTTTCCCTTGCAAAAGAAATAACCAGTCCACATCTGTTGAAATAGGCTTGTCACCTTACTCGGGGTATAGGCATGGACTATATGTATGACAATTCTAAAAATTGTGCCCCATTCAATCCAGTGAAAGTCTTGAGCCAGCAACATGGAACCTTCCAATCATACATTTGTTCCTAGTCATGCCTGTGGCTTATAAAGTTGTCTTTAATTATTTGAATTTTATTTTTAGCAAGATCAAAATCCTGCTGAAATTTCACACAGCATCTTGGTGCTATCAAATATCACAGGTATACCTAGTACATCAGCGCCTAGGACTGGTTCTTGAGAGGAAGGTATAATGACAAGTAGGGTGCTTGCCAGATAGCTACCAGTAAACAATTAAACTAATAGATACCTGAAAAGTTTTTCACTCCTTTACTGCGTTCAATCTATGCAACATTGAGATACGATTGCAAAAGATATACTCTCAATCAATATATACAGTGATACAAGATAGCAATTAAATCTTCACAACCATTGCCAAACTTACTAATAAAGGGCAACCACCTTCCGCTGCTTGTTACATATTTATAACTCAGAGGCTATCCAACAGGCTATACTATAAAGTCTGAGGTGCAAAATATTTTGATATGATAATCAGAGTAACAGATTCCAGGTGAGAAAACAAAAAATGAAAGAGATACTGAAATTGCTCACTTATCTACTACTTTAATGTAAAAATTCTTATACAGCAAATCTACCCTTTCTTTGAGGCCTATTTAATAACCTCACCTACAAGCTAATATTTTTCAATATACTTGAATTAATAAACTCCCTCTTTCAAAATTCATAGATTATCCTGCTATGCTAATAGAAAGAGCAGGTGGCCAACTCTAAGTCCTCCTTTACTAGTTGATATGAGCTGTCTATTTGCAATCAAGAAATTATCATGGCTCTTCCTGCAGCATCTAAGATTTGCCACACTTCTGTGCCTGATTCTGCAAGATCAGCAGCAGTCTGCATAAACAAATTCAGTATTTAGAGTCAATAAAATTTTATAGCTAACCATTAAACAAGTAAAGAACATTACAACTTGATTTTCAACACCCCAACCTTTCCCAAAACATTTGTTAAATTTGGAGAAGCTCCAGCATTCAGCAACACCTGCACCACTTCCAAGTGTTCTCCTCTAGCTGCATGATGCAGTGGCTAATTGACACAAACAGATGGTCAGTCATTGCACCATAAGTCACTGAAGATGCACTTTTTTCCCAGCATTTAACACAAAAGTACCAAGTCTTTGGAGAGAAACCCCAAACCCCACTCAGGTGTCAGAACAGAATCAATATTTCTACACTGCTCGCAAAGTATTTTCACCTACTAGGAACCTGAATAGGAGCTCACCGTATCACCATCAACATCAGCTGTATCAAGAAGTCTCTTTATATGATCCTTATTCTCGGCAGCATTTAATAGTGCTTGAACAATGTCAACAAACCCTGCAAAATCCCAGATTCAAGCTTAATAAAACTTAGCAGGCCTTTTGAAAGTTCCAACCAAAAACAATTAACATAACTTAAAAATGAATAGCCAGCAGCTCAGAATAGTCAATACCTCCAGCACATGCATCATGAAGAGGAATTGCTCCATCCTCATCCTTGGAATCCAGGCTTGCTCTCCTCTCCAAAAGGAGCTATCAGTGTCACATATGGGTATCGCAAAACGTGCTGTATAATCAGTTAACTGAAGAGAATGATATCAAAAAAAGTATTAAAATGATTTGGAAGTATAATTTCATAAGGATCCAACCTGTACACAAGCTGTGTAACCATAAAGACAAGCCAAATGAAGGGCAGTATCACCATCTTCTGCCGGCTGGTCAATGCTACCATTCAAACTATCTGCATTTATTGAACATAAAATAACAATACTTTAGAGACATTGACCAAATCAGATCTAGAAACTGATAACTGGGTGAGGACAGCATATGGGTCTAATGTAAGCATGTGAGGTAAGCCAAAAAATAATCATAAAAAAGGCAACAGTGTTGAATTTTTAGCATTAGCATAAATACTTAAAAGATTTACAGATCAACTTAAGTAACAAATGACAAGTGCAGTAAGAAAAACACATTCATCACATCAGCACAATAGACACAAGAGTATTTCACTGGGGAAACCTTCAAAGGACAAAAACCCCAAAAAGCATTAGTAGCTCATCTCGTAAATGAGATGACGTAGAAATCTTTCAAAAAGTTCCTCAAACCCCAATCTGGGTTTAACCACAGTTTACAGTAAATTTTCTCAGTGAAAATCAAAACAAGGGTTCCAAACCCTAGATCCTTAAATTTCCAGATCTGCTCAAAGACTGTCGAAAATCGGTCTTCCCAGAAATTATCAGATCTGCTTGAAGAAGATCAGGACTGTCCAAAACAACAGTCTGCCCAAAAATAATTTTTAGATCTGCCCAAAATAATTATCAGATCTGCAAAAGAAATATCAGATCTGCCCAGGAGAAAAATAGAGCCTGCCCAGAAACAAAAAATGACTGCCCAGAAAAATTAGACAGGCTGTCCGAAATTACAAACTGCCCAGAATTGACTTACAGACTGCCCGGAAATTAACTTACAGACTGCCCAGAAATTATTTCTCTGCTGCCCGTAATGTCTGGTGGTTGCCTGTTTGATTTCTGCCTGCCCGAGCTGCCCTTCCACGCTGCCCATGGCCAGTTTCTTCTGCCTGGCTGCCTGTTAGGCAGCCCTGCTGCTGCCCGAAAGGGTTTGCAGCCCTGCCTGCAATTTACAGGCTGGCCCGAGGGCCTGTTGAAGGTCTGGCAGCCTGCCGGCTACCACAGGACCTTCACGGGTCTGCCTTCAGGCTGCCCGGAGGGCCTGTTAGGCCACGGCAGCCCTTAAGGGTTTGCCCACAGGCTACCCAAAGGTGCCATGAAGGGCTTAGCCCTCCCAGGTATGCCTGTTAGAGGCTGCCCAGAGGTGCTAGTGGCTGCCCACAATGTCACAAGGTTCAGGTTCGGCGACCTTTAGGTTCGATTCGGGTTCGAATTTTTCGATGGGTTTCGGATGAGGTTTGACATAAGGTTCGTCTATGTACATTTAAAAATATATATATATATACAACTATAACTAATTATAATTATAAATTATACTTTAACTATATAATGATTAAAACTTAATATATACATATTATAACTATATTATAAATTATAATATAAAACATTTAAAAAAACTTTAAAAATAAACTATAGTTAAAAAGTATTACATAAAAAAATTTAAAAAATTATAATATAAAACATTCAAAATAAACTATAGTTAAAAGTTATAACAAAAACACTTTAAAAAAATAAACTATTGCTCTACGGTTGAAGTCCTCATCCATTGCATCCGCCTTCGAGACTGGAACCTGCCCACTAGAGCTGGAGAGTGGCAGACTCACACTCATGGATTGACGCGGGTTCACGCAAACACACAGAGACTCATGCAGTCGCAAGTTGCAACCCCTTCACGGACGGTCGCGGACTCACTATCGCAGGCTCATCTATCACACAGAGACTCACGCAGTCGCAACCATCTGCTTGGTTGAAACCCTCTGTCGAAAACGAGTCGCTGAACCTGACAAACCTTAACGAATTTTCCAAATTTTTTTAAGGTTCGTCGAATTTCGAACCTGGAGGTTTAGGTTCAGCGAACCCTGTGACATTGGCTGCCCATGAAAGGAAGTTGATAGCCCGAGAGAGAGAAGAAAAGGGTTGCCCTGTCAAAACCTCAGCAGCCCAAAAAATGAAGTATGTTCTGGATCTGAGAGTGGTTGCCTTGAATTCTGCCCTAGATCTAAAAATGACCTTGTTGATGAAACCCTAGCTGAGGGTTGGCTGAAAAAGATGGATGCCCTAGCTGGGGCAAAAGCATAAAAATAATCTTCAATGAAATCTTCAGTGAGAGCAGATTCACCTGTGGGAGCAAAGTAGTGTGTGTGATAATGAGAAGACTTGATCTTCTTTTATAGCCTTTAGTCACCTGTAAGTGGACCAAAATTAGAAAAGATAAAATAATTATATTTTATTCTTTTTCTAATTTCACTTTTACCTTCTTACCAAAAAAGTCTTTTAAGTATTTTTTACTTTTACCAAAAGTCTTTAATTAAATTGACTTTCACCTGTGGTCCCTTTTCCTGTGGTCCAAAAGTCCTAATGTATTTTTTACTTTTGACTTTAGATACTTACTTTTACCAAAAGTCTTTAATTAAATTGACTTTCACCTGTGGTCCTTTTTCCTGTGGTCCAAAAGTCCTTATGTATTTTTTACTTTTGACTTTAGCCTTTTTCCAAGTGCCTCTGTGGTCCTTTTGATTCCAAAAGTACATCATCATAAACCAAGAGAGTTACTAATGCTTTTATCTCACACTCTGTGTGACACCTAGATCTAGTAGTAGGGTAACTCAACCAAGGGTAGCTAATCCTTGGAGAAGTACACAAAGCCTATAGATCAAGGGTCAGAGTGTCACACATGCCTAGACCCAGTCTAGGGCTTATAGTGCCTTCCTGGTAACAGACCAAGTGCCTCAGCCATGGGCTGCATAATTTGACCCTAGGTCAAATAGTTGGTAACAGACCAAGCGCCTCCATTCTCCAAAAGAATGGCTACTCAGAACTAAGCCGAGTCTACCAGTACTAGACTAGTCCACATCGTGGTCCTGAACTAGATGTCTACCATTCAAGAGAATGGTCACTCAACACTGGGTTGAGTCTACCCAGGGCAGAGTTGGGTCTATATCATGGTTCCAGGCCAGATATCTACCATTCAACAGAATGGTCACTCAACATTGGGTTGAGTCTTCACCGTGGTCCCAGACCAGGTGGTCCCATTCTCCTAAGAGAATGGCTCTCGATGTTGCTCAAAAAAATCAACAAACAGATGTAGAGAGGTAAAGATGAACATTCATCAGAAATTGCAAACACAGTAACAGAAAATGTAGACCAACAAAAATGAGAGAGAACCATTCAAACTGATGTTCTATTCCAAAAGATTAAAGTTATTTACATCGCCACAATGAGAGTCACTGTTCATGTCATATTCCCCAACATGGAATTATTGATTCACTTTATTAAATCGTGACTTTATTAAAACATAAAGTACACCTAACTTAAAACCTCGAATACTTGATAAAACCATTATATTTAACCCATTGGGTTAACTCAGTCAGTTTAATAGGACTATTTCAAGATGGAATTTGCCATGAGGTCTCCAGTTCTATTTTGGCTAAGGTCCAAGTCCAGCTGAGTACCATTGGGTTACCAAGCACTATTGTTGTTGGCAATTGAGCTGCCCTCTATCTGGATATTCCAAGAAAGAGGAGATCCCACAATGTTTTCCTTCGTAATATATATATATACAAAATTAAAATTCATGGCTTGTCCTCTTCCACGAGCATCTCATAATCAAACTCTTCATCACCACCACTGCTACTTTGCTCTCCTCCTTATCTAGAATTGCTTGTTTGGTGTGGATACATTGTCCCTGCATGTTAGACATGCACTAGGCATATGTCCTGTATAAAGAATTAAAAATCATTGCATTTCCTCTTCCATGAGCATCTCATAGTCAAACTCATGATGACCATCGTTGCTACTTTGCTTTGCTCCTTATCTGAAATTGTTGGTTTGTTGTGTAGAAGTTGTCCTTGCATGTTGGACATGCACCAAGCATATTGTTGTATTGGCCTTGAGTCCTGAAGAATTTGGTTTTCCCTGGATACCATCTTCAAAATGAGGGGAAGTAGTTGGCAGGTTTCCCTAGGATATGTATCCTGAGAAAAAATTGAGATAGAGATACACATAGAAATATTGTTACAATGCAAATGAAAATTTGTTAACAATAAAGAACTTTAGTATATCTACGTGCATATATAAATATATATCTTCATAGTGTCAAATGGGTTTAAGTGTGGGGTGGAGTGTTATCCTCCCCACCCATGTTCTATTCCTCAAAGTTACATATATCATGTCGGCAAATATATCGCCAAGGGTCCAGAATGTAACTTATCGACAATATCGATCAAAATATTGGCAAATGTCGTGAAAACTGTAGCCCTAAGGGATAGCTCAGTTGGTTGTAGTCCGATTCCAAACACTGCTTGATATTGAGGTCAAAGGTTCAATTCTCACGAATCCAACTCTTTGGGTTCTTTGGGGTTAGGCTCCCAAAACTAGAGCCGATAGAGCAAAACCCCTTTGGGTACCCCCCCTAGAATTATTATTGTGGATGTAGCGAACCCTAACCAATATTCTCGAGGCTGTGAACCACATGAAAAAAATGTCATGAAACCTCAAAAAATACAAAAATTTAAAATAACCATTTTTTTTCAATTTCTTTAACACCTAAAGCAACAACAACATCAAATAAACACGTTGCTACATAAATATGAAAATACAACTAATATATAACATATAAGATGCATAAGATGTTAAATGGTGGATCATGATCACATATCGACAATAAATTGAAAAATACATAGAATGATAGAAAATCACATCAAATGATCAAAATAAATGTATCTTATGAGATGAACCATCATGACTCATGAGGCATCTTGATACTACATAATACAATGATAAATAAATTATAATAAGAATCATCGATCCCCTCTACCTCTTTTATGGGAAAGTGCACCACTCTTCCTCTAGAAATAGTAGGTGGTCCTGTAGGTGCTCTAGATGAGCCTCGGGTGGAACTAGAAGCTCCAATTGCTCGAGCTATGGCGTAAGGCTAAGAAACCGGACACACTAGTTTTGGGCTACGTGTCCTGTGTCCACGTGTCGAACACGGACACACTGACAGAGCGTGTCCAACATGTCTTTGTGGCGTGTCCCGTGTTCGTACACGCGTGTCCCATGACTGTCACTACGTGTCCCAAAAACAGGACACTCAAACTGAAAAAATATGGTTGGGCCCTCTTTAAAAACAAATTTTCACTTGTATTTTGTCATTTGCAAATGTTGGGAGAGCTCAAAGAGCGTTTTTTTTTTGCAGGTGAAGAAGATTTGAAGGCTTGATTCTGATTTATATTGAATATTTGTAAAAATTTGGAGCTATATGACTATATTTTTAAACTTTAATATATATAATTTTATATATATATATATATATATATATATATAACGTGTCTTATGTGTCCTGATTCCCAGGGTCACTGTGTCCGTGTCAGACACTCGAATCCCCGTGTCCTTCGTGTCCCCGTGTCAGGTGACTTAGGTGTAAGGTAATGGAACTGAGGTGGAAGCCAATGTGAGCTATATCCTATAACTATATACCAACAAAATCAATGCCTATATGGAGATCCTATTTATCAATAGCACTCTATGCCCCCCTCCTCTAGACTCTCGCCCTTGCGTCTACCTCAAATCTCAAAGTTGATACTCCAAGGGCATTAGTCAACAAACTCAACACTTTACAATTTTGATGAAACTTCCTAAGCCAATCGTTAAAAATAGGCTTCTCGTGCTTAATAAGTGACTTTGCTTGAGTGAAAGGTACATTTTTATTAAGGTCATGATAGAGGAGTTCAACAATAAGCACCACCAACATCAAGGTACATAGAGGGGTTGATGTGCTTGATTAAATGCCAGTCCCATACCCTCATACATGATAGAATCCAATGGAAATGTTGCAATCCTGAAATCCTAAAAACTATTAAGTCTATTGAATTATGAATGGGATCTAAAATTCTACATTTTGCATATGAAATCCGATGAGGTTGGAAACACTCTCAAACATCTTGAAACAATCAATGGTAATGTTAAAAATTTAAGTAAAAGGATTGAAAATGAAAGATAAGGAGAAAGTTCGAACCAACTGGTTCCACTCCAATTCTAATAACACTGCCAAAAACCTAACCCGTAGCTTTATTTTCCATTTTTAGCAGGGCAATATTTTCCAAAATCTAGTGATACATTCCCACTATTCGCAACACAATCAATATATCGTGATATATTGAAAATATCGTATATGTCGCGATTTTTTAAGGGCGATATATTGCCAAGGGGAATGGCTCACAGTATATCACGATATGGACGATATATCACCGATACATGTAACTATGTTAACAGTTATACCTATAAGTGACATGTTGAGCTCATAATGAGTATATTGTTGTAATGGCTTCGAGCCTTCTTGTTGACTTCCCCATGTGCCTTGAAGAATCTAGGGTTTACCCTAGGTACCATCCTTGGAATGAGGTGAAGTGCCCAGCGGTTTACCCCGATAAATATTGCCTGGAAATAAAAGACATATATCTTGATAAGATCCAAGTTCTACAAGTCTACAGAGTTGAGCTTGACTTCAAGACCCTTCTTAAGCATAAAAAAAATTGTACCTCAAAGAATTTAATCTCTTACAAATTACAATGGTTGACAAGTCTGGGTAAAGATGGATCTAGTTTTCTTCATTGTTGGGCATGAATGCTGGCTTTTCTTTTTAGCTGGGAGCAATAGCATAGTTTTTAGATGTTGTGACAAGTTGCTTCCTTCCCTACTTAAAATGTCAAAATCATGTTCAAATATGAAGAGTGCCTCATGTGCTGTCTTATGGTAGCAACTTTGAAGAGCTACATGTGTAGATGTTGCAACACCTTGATGCACGTGTAGTTAGGTTTACAGTATTGGTAAAATGCTTTTTATTTTATGTTTTAGCTATATGATGTAGCAAGGATAACATTCTATCCATATTCAAAAGGAACTATCCCAAAAAATGCTTGGAATGCCAACATATACCTTTCTAAAGAGAATATGATCTTGCATTCTCCACCATTTCCCTTGCTAACATTTCTGAGACCAAAGATTAATAATAATAAATTATGATGTATCATTGAAATTAATTCATGATACACAGATCTGTGCTTCCTGTGAGCAAAACCTACAGTATATTATGCCTATGAAAACTTCAGGTTTCCATCTACTCAAACACTGGACTGTCTATAAAAAAATGTAGACACACCATGCTACAGGAAACACAAAACACTGAAACAGCATACTGTATTTAATCAAATCTGCATGAAACAGAATTCTGAAATTTATGATAGCACAGAAATTACAGCACTCAATCATTTATTAGTTATTACATTCTAGCACTCAGAAAAGAACGAATTACAATGCAACACTCAAATCTCTAAAACTCACCCTCCCAATGAAACACCCTGACTTCTTTTATAGAAGATGACTAGAGTTTACAATCAACGAATACCATCCCAGTGGTGTACTTAGCATGAGAGCTAAAACCCTGATTTGCCTAGAATAATTTGTCAATCCTGCATGATAGAATCCTTGAAATAGAGTGCCCATGATCAAAATCTGGAAACCACCTTAAGGCTTAAACACAGTGCCTACTCTAAGTCTGAAAGATTTCCTTACTGTTGAGCGTTTTTGCTATTTTAGAAAAGCACTTTGCAAAATAGCATCTAATCTAAATCTGGAAACTTGGAAAGGCAATGCTACAGTTGATAAACCTAATTAAAAGACAATGCTGTGCCCTTTGTTAAGGCTCCCTCTTCATCTCAAACTCTCCAGAATTTTCAATGTGTACTTTCCTTGTTGGAGGAAGACGTCATCAGCAACTTCATGCTTAGAATCAATCACTGATTCCACAGTGGTGTTTGGAACTACTTCCAAACATCATAGCATCTCATCGTACCTGTGTTTCAGCCTAAGTCTCGAGGTTTGAAATTTGGCAGACTTCAAAAAAACGATGTTGATTTCTCACTATGTATTTGTTGATCTTGATTATTACTATTTTATGTTAGATTTCATTTTAAAGCTAAGTTATCAGGATTATCCAGATCCAAATACGGATCCGTCAAGTTTTTGAAGAGCCAGGATCTGGATACGACATGACAGAGAAACGACAAGTACAAATAATATATATATATATATATATATATCAGCTAGGATTAGAAGAAGGTTTTAGAGAGGAATGGGAGGAATATGTATCCATGCTCAAATCCAATTTCATTCATTTAGAAGAGGCTAGGGAAGATAAGTTGGTATGGACAAAAAACCAAGTCAACGGTGACTTCACAGCCAAACTTGGATATAAAACCTGGGCTGAGGAAGAATTCCAGGGAGAAACAAAAGAGTGGTGGAAACAATTATGGAAAGCTGAAGGACCATTAAAGGCAAAAATCACACTATGGCTGTCACTCAATAACAAAATCCTAACTTGGGATAACCTTCAGAAAAGGCGCTGTAATGGCCCAAATCGTTGTACACTCTGCATTTCAAATGAGGAAAATGTTTCTCACCTTTTTAACTTTTGTTCTTATGCAGACTCTGTGTGGAAAATAGCGTGCAAAGAATCAAAATTCCAAGGGAACTCCGGGACTACTCTGGAACACAAAGCAAAAGCTTGGTGGACAGACAAAGCAGTATGTCTTTACAGTGCTTTCCCATCCCTTTTCATTTATGGAATCTAGTGGGCAAGGAACACGAAGTAACTACTGCCCTTGTGATACAGTGGACTAGAGAACACAGATCACAAGTGAAAGAAGCAAAAGTCAGAGTGCTAGTCCCTCCAACAATAAACAAAGAGATTCCTTGGGCTTTTTTCGATGGAGCAAGCCAAGGGGATCCCCCACTGGGCGGTTCAGGAGCAGTACTTTACCTGCCAAATAAACAGAAGATCCAAGCTAAATTTGCACCAGGCCGATATACAAACAACAAGGCTGAACTTGCAACACTTCACTTGGTTCTCGAACTAGCTCTAAACCACAACATAATCCAAATGCAAGTCTTCGGAGACTCAAAGATGGTGGTGAACTGGGTTGATAGGTGGATCCAAATAAATGCCCCTCATCTACAGCAGCTTCTCAATGCGATCAGTAGGCTTCTGGAACAATTTACCAGGCCGATGTACAAACAACAATGCTGAACTTGCAACACTTCACTTGGTTCTCGAACTAGCTCTAAACCACAACATAATCCAAATGCAAGTCTTTGGAGACTCAAAGATGGTGGTGGACTGGGTTGATAGGTGGATCCAAATAAATGCCCCTCATCTACAGCAGCTTCTCAATGCAATCAGTAGGCTTCTAGAACAATTTACAAGCTTCAGTATTGCACACGTATATAGAGAACTGAATTCTGAAGCAAATAGACTATCCAAAATGGCCCTTCTTTTGGAGCCAGGAAAGATAGAAGCAGAGGTTATTGCAAGCAATCAAATGTAATAGACACGAAAGACAAGAACACATGCTACAGGATTACAAAAATCATTGAGTTTTTTGTAATATGTTGTAATTTTGTAAAGACCTATACTAAGGCAAGATTATGATGAAGAAATGACTCTGTTTCTTCTTTAATGAAAGTTCCTCTGGAACACTTTAAAAAGCCATCCTTTATTTAGAATGGCGGATATTTTCCTATTGGAAAATATATATATATATAATAATTGATGGATGATGTTTATAAATAATAACTAATATAATTCATAATTATAAAGTTACTGTTATATTATAATTACAATTATTTATATGGCTTGTTAATTGTTATCACTCATATATAATTTAATTGATAATGATTATAAAAAGGTAAAGTCACTTTACAAGTTTATAACAACCACCAAATCATATAAAAACACAATACCCTTGCTTTTCAGAAGTAAAAGTGGGTTCTAGCCCTACGGCATCCGTTTGGTCATGGGTTCTCTGGGTTTGAGGGCACTTTGAGTAGCATATCTGCTATCCATTCAAGGCCATGTGTTTGAGCCTGACAGCACTCGCACTTGTTGGTTTCAATACAGTTTAACAAATCGTGGCACAAGCAGATTCGAAAGCCACGGGCTCCAAAATCGACAAGACAAAGAAAACACCACGGATCCAAAAGCTACGGGCTTCAAAAGCAACAGTACAAGAAAGTCACGGACTACAAAAGCGACGGGATAGTCCAATATTGAAATAATTTTTTCAGTTTTAATTGAAGCAAGGATCCGTATCTGTACCAGAGCCAGGGATCCACTCATCCATGGCCCAAGGTGGATGGATCCGGTAACACAGTTTTAAAGTTAATGTGTATACACACACATATATAATTGAAAAATATGTATACATACACACACACACACACACACATATATATATATATATATAATTGAAAAATACACACATATATATATAATTGAAAAAAGTATATAGACAAACATAATGGTGAACCTCATTTAAATCTCATCATAAAATTTGAATTCAAACCAAATCCAATCGTTGCTGAACTCAAACTTGAACCTGAACCATGTCACTTACGTTTTAGCTACTTCCTCGCTTCTAGAGAGCTCTATATCAATGATAGAAGACATTAGTGCAACATGAGTTGGAAACTTCTTATGAGGATTACCCACCCGAAATGTAGCTTTAGGTTCTCCCACTTGTTCCTATGTCTCTTGCAATTTCTAGGGAACCATGTCACTTAGGTTTTAGCTACTTCCTCGCTTCTAGAGGGCTCTATAGCAATGATAGAAGACATTAGTGCAACATGAGTTGGAAACTTCTTATGAGGATTACCCACCCGAAATGTAGCTTTAGGTTCTCCCACTTGTTCCTATGTCTCTTGCAATTTCTGGGAAGCCATCTTGGCTCCCTGACTGAACGAGTTGGTATTAAAGAATTTGTATTTAATTTGGAACCTTGATCTGAATCTGTTTTTTTTTTCCTTCTTTCTGATCAGCCTTTGGGACAACAAGTTTATCTCCTTCCTCAACCTCTGTTGGAGACCCATGAGATTTAAAGGACCATCCATACTCTCAAAATTAACATCTTCACTTACCATTGTATTCTATTATTCTGGAATAAAAAATTGTTAAGCCTCGGAGGTCTCATTGTCAAACATACCCTTGATGCTTGAGGGTTCAAACTTAATCCTCTTTTCATTAGGCATGTTGGGGTAGTAGCTGTGTGAGGATCATCCTCATAGGTCAGCCCTGAAAGAAAATAAATAATTAAATAATAAAAAAAGGAATTTTTATTATTTAATGACAAGTTGGCCCCAGGTGAATTTCAGTGGAAAATCAATATAAATAGGGGGTGGGTGCCTCTCCTCATTTTTCGTACACAACAACTTGAGCACTGCAACAATTTCTCCCTCTTCTAAGAGAAGTTCGCTACTGCAGTTGGAGAGGAGTTTTCTGGGGTTTCTCCATCTTTGGAGAAGGCTTTTGAATTTTCTTATTTTCTTGGGGTTGTGCTACTACGATCTGGAAGTACTCTATCTACGATCTGGAAGTACTCTATCTCTGAACGATTATTCTCTCTTGGAAGGGTGAGCTCGAGGGTGACATTGATTTGTCTACGGTTGGGAGATGATCTGGGATAATCGTGGTTAAACGAGCTCCACTTTTGTGTTTTGTGCTTTGTCTTTCTTCTAGTGATCTTGGTTTTGCAGCACTCAAATTCTAACATGGTATCAAAGCAATGCTAGAAGTCATTGTCAAAGACTAGGGCTCCACATTTTGGAGTGTTTCCCACCTCAAGTCACCCCAAAAGAAGCATAGAGCAACTTGCCTCAATAGGGCACATCTTTCTGTGGAGGCAAATTTTTTATCATAAAATTTTCAATTTTTGACCTAATCCTATCAAGGTCAAGAACTAGGGCTTCCACATTCTTGTTGGTCTAACCACAAATTTGGACCAACTTTACCTTGCTCCAACTTGCCTCAGTAGGGCACATTCATCTGTGGATCTAGTTTTCCAAGCCTCCATACTTCATCTGTGACCTAGCTCTTGATTGGGATGAAGCTTGAAGATAGGCTTGATGGGACTTCCAATTTCAGCTCATGGAAGTCTAGGGTTCTTCTTATCCTAGATGAAAATGATCTCTTAAAGTTCGTGAATGAAGATGTTCCAGAACCAAAAGAGGAAGTCGAGAAGGCTCAGTGGAAAAAGAATGATGCTAGGGCAAGGAGAATCCTGGTAGATTCAGTGAAGGACCATTTGGTTCCTCAAATCTCTGAAAAGACAACCACCAAGAAGATGTTTAGAGCCTTGAAAAAGCTATTCCAAGATAGCAATATCAACCATGTCATGTTCTTACCCTAAGGAACCAACTATCAACCTCAAGATGTCAAGATTAGAATCGGTTTCATCTTACTTTATGAGGATCTCAAAGTTGAGGAATCAACTAAACACTATTGGAGATCCAGCCAATGATAAAGGACTTGTCATTAACACTCTTAATGGTCTCCCTCCATCTTGGGAAGCATTCATAAGGAGTCTTGTTGGGCAACCGAAGTTGCCTAAGTTTGATCGTATCTGGGCAGCATGTATGCAAGAAAAGACAAGACTTGCAGCGAGAAGCAGGATTCATGGCACCCAGCATGAAGAAAGTCAAGCCATTACGTCTCATGTCAAGAAAGGAAAGGGTAGGGGAAAGAAGTTTCATGGCAATAAAGGCAAGGGTGGAAGATCAAGTCCTACTTCAGACCAAAAGAAGAAGAAGGATCTTTCACGCATCTGTTGCTACACATGCAACAAACCTGGACACTATGCCAGAGATTCCAAAGATTCAAAGAAGAGGAAGCATGAAGCCTCAACTTCAGACGTTGAAAATGACCTCTCAGAAGAAGCCAAAGAATGAGGATCGTACGTAGTTCTTCTTCTAGAACTTCCTATGTTAAGGCAATGAGGATGAAGATCCATGTGGCGATGGACTCCCAGCAAGAAAATGAAGACCAGTGGACTCTCAAAGGAGTCAAGGGGAGCCCACCCAGAAAACAATAAAAGATAAGTATTTAATTTTACATGCTCTGGTAGATTAGATCTGGTTGTTTTTTTAATATGTTTTATGTAGATCTAGATTCCTAGAAGTTGTTGAGCATGTAAAATGGTTCTTTTATTGATAGTAGGCTCATGTAGTATGTGTTATGATTTAGCCCATAATGTTGCACAACACTTCACGGATCTCTCTTGGATGACATCTCCTTCTAACATGCTTAGAGTAGTACACACTCTTGATAGCATGTTATAATGGAGACCATTATCATCCAAATAATAGCCATGTTTATGTTGCATCGAAGTATTGGCTTAAAGATGCCTACACACCTGGATGAAATATTGTTATTGCATTGATTTGATTATGCAATGTTGTTAACCATCTAATGAGATTTGGTTTGTAGGGAATGTTATGGCCTACAGGAAAATGATGATGAAACTTGGTCGGAAGGACAAGTGATCCCGCCAATATACAGATGGATCGGAAGCAGAAAGCATCTAGAAGCATGACTCTCAGCCCAGAAGGAAGATGACTTCCTGTCAAAATAGTCAAATGGAAGTCATGATAACAAACAAATGAGGACCGAGTACATACATGGACACATGACCCACAGGCCCAGATGATCTCATGTAAACATTTGGTGATTGGAAGCAAAAGCCTTCTACAAATGGCAGTCTCTCTACTACAAATGTTTGTCTCTTCAACAATTATGGAAAGTAGTTTCTTTCCAATCAGAGGCATGGTAGATAGATTTTGGAGGACAAAAATTACTTAGCTGATTTCTGAGGAGATGGAGGGATTAGCCCTGAAGATGAGGATCCTGGCCTATTGCATATGATACTGTGAAACTTGATGAAGTCTTCCAAAGTTAAGAAAGAACACAATTGAGATCCTGAGCAGATCGAGCATGATGATTGTGGCTACATTGATGGCGTTGTTGTCTTGATCCAGACAAGAAAGTTGA
Source organism: Pseudotsuga menziesii (assembly GCA_001517045.1). NCBI lineage: Eukaryota > Viridiplantae > Streptophyta > Pinopsida > Pinales > Pinaceae > Pseudotsuga > Pseudotsuga menziesii. Next base: position 663,497 of record LPNX010964324.1, read on the forward strand.
ACGTTCCTTGATGTACCCGGTCGTCACCAGGGTTGATACTTACATCGTATCTATGGACTCCCCAGAGAGGGAGTAGTATGATCAACTACAAAGGGAGCAAAACGCTCCAACACAGAGGGAGCATTCCTCAACACCGTGAGATGGGGTGGGAAAAACTAGCATATTGATACTCTCTCTCAGGTACATGATTCAAGTGGAGTCATTATCCAACTTACACACTTTATTTGGTCAATTTTGGCCTAATTACCCACTATCCTAAGTTCAATTGACTCAATTAACATTCGATGAGCACACCATGACATCAACATGAGCACACCCATGCCTTCCTTCAATCAAGGAGGCCAACTAAGCCTTCTCCTTCAATCGGGGAGGCTAACTGGGCTTCCTCCTTCAAACAGGGAGCAATTATGGCGTGATCTGAGTGTCATAAGTGCACCTAATTGCTAACTGATTGTTGTTTGACCTAACAATCAGTTAAGCTGAGTTGTAAAGGCGCCTCCATCATGTCATTGTCTATTTTGGGCTGATTGGGATGAACTGGAGTGAGTTAATGCGCCTCCAACCACTTCTGATAACCAATATCACTTCAGTTAACTTCATCAGAGCTACTTGGAGTTAGTGATGCGCTACCACCTACTGATTGACATGCAGTGACATGTGTCTGAGTTACATTCAGTTAGACTCAGTCATCTATTGCACTCCGATTCAGTTAGGACTTAGTTATAGTCAATCATGGCTAGATTAGTGGTTACCTAAGTGTGTCTAGTGTTGGCTAACAGTCAGTTAAGCTACACCCATCCATGCAATTCGAATGACCTCTAGTGAATTCGAATTTATTTGGCATTCATGCATTGTGCATGACATTGTATTGTATTATTCATTCCATTATTGATTATACAGAGCTGCAACCTCCTATTGCAGTACCGTTATGTCATTTCATGCCTAATTTGTCTTGAATCTCTTGTAAGTCTGTGCTTTGTATCAAGATTGCTGTGACATAATTAATATGGTATCAGAGCCACAGCGGGACAAAGCTCATTCTTTAGAAAAACATGATTTCTAACGGATCTAGCATGCAAAATTGAGCAAAAGCTCAAATTCCAGCACTGCACCAGAAGCCGAAGATTTACCACTTAATACCCCAAGTAAAGGAATTGTTAATCAAGCTTGCTTGATCAATTATGCTAGGTATGATGAAAACCTGAAATGTGCAGGTTGTCCGACCTTACGGTGACTTTTTTGTGTTGATTGCAAGTTTTTTTACAGGTTTATTGCATTCGCTACAACAGAAGAATAGCTTCTTCCATAGAACTTCTTACTCCTTTCAATTACCACCAATGGAAAGGATTCATGGAGATCCAGCTACGTGCTACAGGATTCTATAGAGTCACTATGAACACCAAGGAAGAGCCAAACCATGTTGTGGACAAGGCTAAATTCTTTAACAAGATGGATGAAGCTTTTGGGTTTCTGTGTCTCCCTATCTCTAAGGATCTTCTATTCCATCTCTCGGGATTGAAGACTCTGAAAGCAATTTGGGACCAACTTGCCTCCCTGTAGGACAAACAAGATGATTTGAGGATTTATCAGCTAGAGAATGAGCTGATTTCTCTTCAACTTGGCAATTTCGAAACTCTCAATGACTTCTTCACAAAATTCAAGTGTCTAGTCCTACAGTTGAAGCAGCGTGAGGTGAAGGAGGATGATCAGCTCATTCTTGCCATTCTCTCCAAACTTGGTGCGGACTACTCAGTATTTGTTTCCACTTTTCATTCCGGGAAGCTCACAACCCCTGGATGGAAGATGCCTTTTCTCAATGCCTTCATTGAGTCCCTAACAAACGAGCATGACATGCTTGTTCAGATGGGAATCATTCGATCCTCAAAAAATCAAGCCCTATTTGCTTCGGGGCCCAAAGATCCTAAGGGTAAAGGGAAGAAGAATCAAAAAAGTAAATTTGATGCACCAAAGCCTAAAGAAAAAAACCGACAACAACAAGAGTCTTCCGACTCAAAGAAACACAAGAACAAAGGAAACCAAGGAAAAGAGAAAGTCAAGTATTCCTATTGCAAGAAGTGTTTCCACCTTGAACATGCCTACATGAAGAAGAAGCTTGATGAGATGACTTCTCTCCTCGAGAGAAACAATATCAATCTTTCGGAGAGTGTTCGAAAGAGAGATAATCATGATCGAGATACCCAACAAGAAAAAGGACATGCTCTCATGGCAAGCACCTCGAAGCCCAAAGCTTTGCTCATAGACTCTGGAGCTTCGAATCACATGATGGCAAACAAAGATTCATTTTCGTCCCTGGACATCGACAAAAGCATTCCCATCCACATGGGAGATGATTCTACCATCATTTCGAAAGGAAAAGGCACAGTAAATCTTGAACATGACAATTTTTTTAATGTTCTGTATGTACCCTCCTTGGCCTCCAACCTCTTGAGTGTATATCAAATGACTCATACTGGAGTGCCCAAGCGAATAACCTTCAGCCCCAATGATGTAGAAATCACTGAGATTGCATTGGGGAAACTTGTTGCAAAAGGTTTAGCAAACCATCATGCAAAAGCCTACGAGTTTTCCCATTTTTTTGCGGATGCAAATCCCATCGCTCTTCTGACTCATGGAAATGAGGTCAGTAGACTATGGCATGAGAGATTTGGTCATTTAAACTTCAAGTACTTGCAGCAACTTCAGAAAAATTCCATGGTTGAAGGCCTCCCAGCCATCAAAACTTCCGAAGAAATTTGCAAAAGTTGTATTGTGGGCAAACACCCTAAGCACAAGTTTGATCGGGGAAAGGCAAGCCGTGCATCAAGTATCTTGGGGCTGATTCATTCTGATATCAACAAACCTATGTCCACCACATTCATGAATGGATCTCGGTATGTAGTCACCTTCATAGATGATTTTTCTAGATAAACTTTGATTTTCTTCATCAAGAAAAAATTTGAAGTTTTGGAGAAATTTATTGAGTTGAAAGCACTAGTTGAGAATGCCTCTGGGAGAAAGATTACATCTCCAAGATCTGATAATGGAAGGGAATATATTAGTTCTAAATTGCTGCAAATATGTTCAGACAGTGGGATCAAGATCCAACATTCCATTCCCTACACCCCTCAGCAAAATGGTGTGGCGGAAAAGAAAAATCGCTCTCTCAAGGAGACGACCACCTGCATGCTGGAAGCAAAAGGATTGGCTGCAAATTTATGGGCTGAGACCATGAATGTTGCTGCACACATTCAGAACAGAGTACCTCACTCTTCCGTGAAAGGCAAGACACCTTTCGAAGCCTATTTTGGACACAAGCCGGATGTGTCAAATTTCAGGGTATTTGGGTCCACTCAAACACCCTGAAATTTGACACATCCGGCTTGTGTCCAAAATAGGCTTCGAAAGGTGTCTTGCCTTTCACGGAAGAGTGAGGTACTCTGTTCTGAATGTGTGCAGCAACATTCATGGTCTCAGCCCATAAATTTGCAGCCAATCCTTTTGCTTCCAGCATGCAGGTGGTCGTCTCCTTGAGAGAGCGATTTTTCTTTTCCGCCACACCATTTTGCTGATGGGTGTAGGGAATGGAATGTTGGATCTTGATCCCACTGTCTAAACATATTTGCAGCAATTCAAAATTCCGCGACACCATTTTGCTGATGGGTGTAGGGAATGGAATGTTGGATCTTGATCCCACTGTCTAAACATATTTGCAGCAATTCAGAACTAATATATTCCCCTCCATTATCAGATCTCGAAGATTTAATCTTTCTCCTAGAGGCATTCTCAACCAGTGCTTTAGACGCAATCAATTTCTCCAAAACTTCAGATTTTTTCTTGATGAAGAAAACCCAAGTGTATCTAGAAAAATCATCTATTAAGGTGAGTACATACCAAGATCCATTCATGGATGTGGTGGGCATAGGTCCACTAATATCAGAATGAATCAGCCCCAAGATACTTGATGCACGGCTTGCCTTTCCTCGATCAAACTTGTGCTCAGAGTGTTTGCCCACAATACAACCTTTGCAAATTCCTTCAAAAGTTTTGATGGTTGGGAGGCCTTCAACCATGAATTTTTTTTGAAGTTGCTGCAAGTACTTTAAGTTTAAATGACCAAATCTCTCATGCCATAGTCTACTAACCTCATTTCTATGAGTCAGAAGAGCGATGGGCTTTGCATCCACCAAAAAATGGGAAAACTCGTAGGCTTTTGCATGATGGTTTGCTAAGCCTTTTACAACAAGTTTCTCGGATGCAATCTCAGTGATTTCTACATCATTGGGGCTGAAGGTTACTCGCTTGGGCACTACACTATGACTCATTTGATATACACTCAAGAGGTTGGAGGCCAAGGAGGGTATATACAGAACATCAAAAAAACTGCCATGTTCAAGATTTACTGTACCTCTTCCTTTCGAAATGATGGTAGAATCATCTCCCATGTGGATGGGAATGCTTTTGTCGATGTCCAGGGATGAGAAGGAATCTTTGTTTGCCATCATGTGATTCGAAGCTCTAGAGTCTATGAGCAAAGCTTTGGGCTTCAAGGTGCTTGCCATGAGAGCATGTCCTCTTTTTTGCTGAGTACCCCGATCATGATTCTCTCTCTTCCGAACACTCTCCGAAAGATTGATATTGTTTCTCCTTCTTCATGCAGGCATGTTCAAGGTGGAAGCCCTTCTCGCAATAGGAATACTTGACTTTCTCTTTTCCTTGGTTTCCTTTGTTTTTCTTTTTCTTCGAGCCGGAAGACTCTTGTTGTTGTTGGTTCTTTTCTTTAGGCTTTGGTGAATCAAATTTACTCTTTTAATTCTTCTTCCCTTAACCCTTCGGATCTTTGGGCCCCGAAGCAAATAGGGCTTGATCTTTTGAGGATCGAATGATCCCCATCTGAACAAGCGTGTCATGCTCGTTTGTCAGGGACTCAATGAAGGCATTGAGAGAAGGCATCTTCCATCCAGGGGTTGTGAGCTTCCCGAAATGAAAACTGGAAACAAATATTGAGTAGTCCGCACCAAGTTTGGAGAGAATGGCGAGAATGAGTTGATCATCCTCCTTCTTCACCTCACGCTGCTTCAACTATAGGACTAGATACTTGAATTTTGTGAAGAAGTCATTGAGAGTTTCAAAATTGCCAAGTTGAAGAGAAATCAGCTCATTCTCTAGCTGATAAATCCTCAAATCATCTTGTTTGTCATACAGGGAGGCAAGTTGGTCCCAAATTGCTTTCGGAGTCTTCAATCCCGAGAGATGGAATAGAAGATCCTTAGAGATAGAGAGACACAGAACCCAAAAGCTTCATCCATCTTGTTAAAGAATCCAGCCTTGTCCACAACATGGTTTGGCTCTTCCTCGGTGTTCATAGTGACTCTGTAGAGTCCTTTAGCACGTAGCTGGATCTCCATGTCTCATTTCCATTGGTGGTAATTGAAAGGATGATCCGTCGGATCTCAACTTGAGTGCATTAAAAGCTTTTAAAGAATGCGTTTAATCAGTTTACTTAATTCCTGGAATAGCATCGACATCAATTGAATGCTTAGAAACAGAAATGAACGGCAAACTGAGACAGGAATGAGAAAACCGAAAAATGAGAACAGCTAGACTGGTAAACAGATAAAAAGAAACACAGAATCAAAGAGTCACAAACAGAAGTTGATAACGGAGTTCACCCCCTTCACCGGGCTACGTCTCCGGGTCCCTCTCCAATGGGTACCGATCCAATTAATCTCTTTAAAATGGTACAAAAATGGTTCTGAAATCAACTTCAGCAACTGCAAACAGAACGTTGTAAAAAGTCTTTAAGACCTCTCTTCTGAAAATTACAATGAGCCTTCACAGGGCAAAGAAAACCAATTATAACAGAGAATGGTCGACTTCAAAAAGAAACAGCATCTGGACACTTCACAGCAAAACTCCCCAAGCTTCTCATAGCAAAAAGACGAAGCTCTGTGCTCTAAACAATCTGAATCTCCCTCCGTCTGGAAAATGTGGCCAGCATCCTCTATTTAAGCGTTTAGCGAGAGGATAAGTAATGGATTCGACTCGTCTGCTATCATCACAGCTGTTAGCTTCTTTATCATCGTTACAACCATATGCTAAAACTGAACCATGCAATCCCGCCAAATCACTGCACAAGCGTTATGTTACCACGACGTTCTATATCCCCGAAATGTTGCAACTAACTCCACGCATATATGTTGACTCACAACAAGTGGCAATGACCGCCACGCGCATATGTTGCACCATACCATAGCATCACATTATGTTACAACTAAACGCGCACCAATTGCAAACCGCCAAACGTTACATCGGATTGCTAACCACGCAACCAATTCACAACTGTTAAGTGAATGTTACCACACCTTGCAACTAGGCTATGCCACATGTAACGTAACCGTTTGATGTCACCATTAACTTCACAAATGTCGCAGCAACCGATATATACATGTCGCAGCAAACGTGATATCTATGTCGTAGAAACCGCGGTATATCTATGTCGCAGTAACCGTGACCGCGCGGGCTTTTCACGACCCATTCGATGTTCCACTTGACGGTGCGCAAGACCGCCAGAACGTTGCCAACTAATTGCGCGAGCATGTTACAACTGCGCGGCCCATGCTATATCTGCGCACCATGCGATAACTACGCGGGCTGTGCCACAAATGTTAAGGGATGGTCGCATATAATGTTTAGCATATGAGTTAAAACCATAGATTAATAACCATTGTACCATATTGGATCAGTGTAATTTTTGAAGATGAATAATCCACCGGATTATTCCTCCCCATTGGAGAGCTTTTGGACCACCAAAAGCCTGTGTCACTCTGCAAGTAAGTGAGGGTACAGCTCCCTCACTTTTCCAATCTCCATCCATCTTGCTTTGCTAGGATGCATGCCTTTTAGCCCTACTCGAAGGTACTCAACATTCCCCCTTCGTGAAGTCCTTACATTTCTGTCAAGAATAACATCATCCTGTAGCTCTTTCATGTATTCAGGTGCCATATCATCAACTGAAGGAATCTGTATGTTAGTTTCCTCATCCATAATCATAGGAGGCTCATACAATTTAAGATTCTCAACATTGACAACTGAATAAATTTGCATGTATGGAGGTAACTTCAAGCGAAAAGCATTAGTACCGATCTTTTCCAAGATCTCAAAAGGACCATACCTGATAGGCTTAAGCTTTTTACCTTCACCTTTCATTCTTTCTTTGGTGATATGTAACCAAACTCTGTCACCAACCTGAAATTGATGATCAACTCGATGCTTGTCATGCCTGGCTTTGTACTTTGCTTGGCTCTTCTCCAACTATTCCTGAACTGCCTGCTGCACCGCTTGGATTCTCTGAATGAATCTTAGAGCTTTATCTGCATCATGATGTCCATCCACTGCATCTTTGCCAAAAGAAAAGTCCATCGGTGTTTTTGGCAGATAACCAAAACAAGTTTCAAAAGGAGATCTTTTCGTGGAAGAATGAATTGCATGATTGTAAGCATGCTGTATATACTGCAACTACTCATCCCAAAGTTTAGGACGTTTACTATAATATCCTCTAAGCAGCTGAACCACGGTTTTGTTTACTACCTCTGTTTGCCCATCGGTTTGTGGATGAAAAGCTGTACTTTTCTTAAGTTTAGTATCCATAAGCTCCCATAAAGTTGACCAAAATTCTCCCAAGAACCGGGAATCCCGATCAGATACAATAGACATGGGTAGCCCAAAATGTACCCAAACATTCTGAAAGAATAGATGAGTTGTTTGTTCAGCAGTGATCTGTTTGTTACATGGCATTAAGATACACATTTTGCCGAATCTGTCCACAACAACATATAGGTAATCATGACCTTTTCTAGACATAGGTAGTCCTCCTATAAAGTCCATAGAAATGCTTTCCCAGGGACGAGAAGAAATTGGAAGAGGTGTGTACAAACCCATTTTCCTATTGCTAGGCTTACTTGTTGCACACATAACACATCCTCGTATATATTTAGCTACAGTTTCTTGCATCTGAGGCCAATAACAATGATTCTACAATACAGAAAGTGTTTTTCTTACACCAAAATGTCCTGCAATCAATGAACTATGTGCTTCTCGGATCACATGCATTCTCTCTCTCTGGAATACAGAGTTTACCAAGATGATACAGGAGTTGATTATGCACATAATAGTTCTCTTCCTGTTTACCATGTATCAGTGATGCATATATGTTCTTAAAATTTTTATCTTCTTCATATTGTTCAATGTAACTTTCATGTGTTAATGAACTGTTTTGAAGAATGATTGAAGCGTTGGTAGGTGGCCTCGATAACATGTCTGCTACCTTATTATGAATTCCCTTTTTGTATTTAATTACGAGATGAAACTGTTGCAAGAATCCCATCCATCTTTAATGCCTACTTTGCTGTACTTTAGTTTGAGATTGCAGATATTGAAGTGGTTGATGATCAGTATGTATGACTGTTTCTTTTCCCATTATATAATGTTTCCACTTCTTCACACTCTATACTAAAGCATACAACTCTTTGTCATAAGTCGGATAGTTACTTACCGCAGTAGAGAACGTTTCTGAATGGTAACAGACTGGCTTCCTCCCTTGCATCAAAACGGCTCCCATGGCAAACCCGTTGGCATCTGTTTCGATCTCAAACAGCTGCTGCAAATCTGACAACGTCAGAACTGGTAATCCTTCAAAGTGTCGAAGGCTCTCTGATGCTTGCCTCCCCACTGGAAAATTTCTTTAACGCTTGTCAACGCATGTAATGGAGCAGCAATGGAAGAAAATCCAGAAATGAATTTCCTCCAATACTGAAACGCACCCAAAAAACTTATGATTTCAGTAACGATGTTAGGCCGTGGCCAGTTTACAATAACAGCAACCTTGGCTGGGTCCACTCGCAGGTGGCCTCCACCAATAATATGGCCCAGATATACTAAAGAAGTTTTAGCAAACTCACATTTAGACAATTTTACATAAAGCTTCTCCTTCCTCAGTACATCTAAAACCTTTTTCACATGTACAATGTGCTCCTCCCAGGTTTTGCTAAACACTAGGATATCATCCAGATATACAATTACAAAATCATCAATGAATGGACGAAAGACATCATTCATGACCCGCATGAAAGTAGCAGGTGTGTTACAGAGCCTGAAAGGCATCACAAGCCATTCATACAAACCCTGTTTTGCTTTAAACGTTGTTTTCCAGGCATCATTTTCAGCAACCCGGATTTGATGATAGCCACTACGCAGATCTAATTTTGTAAAGTAAGTTGCATGTTTCAACTGATCAAGCAAATCATCAATGCGAGGAAGAGGATACCTATTTTTAATGGTGATTTTGTTAAGGGCCCTATAGTCGATGCACATCCTCCAAGACCCATCCTTTTTCGGAACCAAGACTATAGGAGAGACACAAGGAGAAGTGCTTGGCCGGAGGACCCCCTTCTTAATCAGCTCCTGAACCTGCTTCTTGATTTCCTCATTCTGCATTACAGACATCCGATACATGGCTATGTTCGGGAGTGGCACATCCTGCTACAAATGTATCTCATGCTGAATTTCTCTCTTTGGTGGCAACTCTTTCGGATCTCAAAATAAATCATCATACTCAGAAATAATTTCAATCAGTTCCGATTTATGTTTAGGATCACATCCCTCAAAAGATTTAGCGATCTCATCATTTTTCACCTTAACCATCATTAATACAAAATTCTTGCTAGCATTTACCAGCCTCTTCATTTGTCCCGCAGAAACTATTGCTAGATTTGTTTTTGTCTTATGTGCTCGTACAATATATTCCACACCATCTTTAAAAAGATGATACTTATTCT
>LPNX010964324.1:674022-711262 GCA_001517045.1 Pseudotsuga menziesii
TGCTTTCGAAGATCTTGCCGAATCTTGCTCTCCCACCAAGTAAGAGCCATTCCACTCATTCTCAAAGTGGCCAATTGAATTCTGGAAGGGTCATCAGTAATGCCCTGCACCCTGCAATATACTTCAAGCTGCTTGATCCAATTGTCTAACTTTTCAGCATCTAAATCTCCATTATAAATTGGTAATTCAAATTTTACATCCAATTTGAAATAAGGCATATTAGGACTTGCATTATTTGAATGAGAAGTATGAGAAGAAGAGAAAGTTTGGTTAGTTTCAGGAGGATCACCATCACCTCCTACTCCTTTACCCTTTTCTTCCTTCTTCGCTTCTGCATCTTTGGATGAAGATCCTTCTTCTTTCTTCTTCCTTTCCGCTCGCTCATCGAGTAGAATTTCCATCATGGTTTTCATGCTAATAAAAGCCTCCAAAAACTCAGTTTCAGAAATAACAGGTTTTTCCCGTTCTGTATCTCCTTCTTCTTCCCCTCGTGGAGAAGACATGGTTCTTGAGAATGTCCTCCTCGAGCCAATCTCAGGATCCCCTTCGATTAAAGCTCCTTCACAAGCAGAAAGACGAAGCTCTGTGCTCTGTGCTCTGAGATGGAGAGGCCAGCGCATGATTCATGCATTCTCACGATCACTCCAAGAAGGAGTGAGGAGATCTCTCGAATATCCTAAAAAGGATGGAGGCTGGCAAACGCTGACGCACACTGGTATATGGTCTGAGAAAGACCTATTGTCTTCATAACCAACATGAAATAGGGTTGGCTCTGCCTGAAGACGTATATGTGGTCTGAAAAAGCCCTGTTGTCTTCATATCCAGCATGAAATAGGGATGGCTCTGCCGAAAGACATATATGTGCTCTGTGAAAGACCTGTGGTCTTCATATCCAGCATGAAACGGGGTTGGCTCTGCCAGAAGACCTATATAGTCCTAATGTGAACACCTATGAACAATGATGGTAATTTAGTGCATCTAAGTTCTACGTACACATCTAGGGACAAATGATTCTGCACCTATGAACAGTGACAATGATTTTGGGAACACCTGAGTTCTAGGTAAACATTTGTGAGTGAGAAATTTGATGTGGAGACTTGTGAACAATGACAGTGATTTGATATGAACTCCAGAGTTTTGGGGGGACCCTTGTGAGTCATGCAGTGATACCTGGCTCTGATACCGATAAGATATGATATACATAACTCTGATGCCAATTAGCCATGGTACATGCCTCCATAGCTCATTGGGGTTAGTCATGATACATGACTCTGAATGCCCACATGAGTAGGGACATAGTCGAGACCTCCAATGACTATCCAAGACTCATCTTAGAAATGAGGTAATAGTCAAGGTCTCCCAGGACTATGCATGACTATACGAGACTCATCTTAGGGATAGAGTAATAGTCACAGGGTCGGTTCTGTATGAACCCGTCTTCATATCCAACATGAAATAAAGTTGGCTCTACAGGAAGACGTATGTGACTTACATCCAGTATGAAAAAGAACTAGCTCTATAAGATCTTGCATCCAGTATGAAAAAGGGCTGACACTAATGAGAGCTACATCCAGTATGAAAAAGGAATGGCTCTGTAGTGGTACACCCATCATGAAACAAGGGTGGTTACTGTACAAATTTAGCAACTTGTATGGTTGAGAGATTTGTGGGTTGTAGCCCATACCGATATGATGAAAGTCTCACGTAAAGTTATGGCCCTCATGAGCCCTCATATGATTGTAGTCCTTATGGATGTTATGAGGAGGTTGTAGCCCATGATGTGGCGAAGACTCACTAGCAGTGATAGTCCTAGTGAGATCTTTGGGCTATGTTGATGCACATTGATTACATGCATGCTTACCCGACGAACTGGGTTGAGCAGATGCATGAGTTGTGGACTTGGTGCATGCCTCCCCGACAAACTGGGTTGAGCAGATGCATGAGTTGTGGAGTTGGTGCATGCCTCCCCGACAAACTGGGTTGAGCAGATGCACAAGTTGTGGAGTTGGTGCATGCTTCCCCGACAAACTGGGTTGAGCAGATGCACGAGTTGTGGAGCTAGTGCAAGTTCTCCTATGAACTTGATTGAATTGATGCACGTAGTTTGATAGACACTTCTCGACGAACTGAAATTGTGTTGGGAGCCCTTCCATGTGTATAGAGATGTTTGAGATAGTCGTTATGCATTGTTGATATCCAGATACGTTCCAGTTGGTGATGATGATGCCTCCCTGGCTAAAAGGGAGTGTTGAAGCAGTAGTTGCGTGAGGATCATCCTCATACGTCGGCCCTAAAAGAAAATAAATAATTAAATAATAAAAAAGGAATTTTTATTATTTAATGACAAGTCGGCCCCAGTAAAACAGATAGGTCGACCCCAATTAAATTTCAATGGAAAATCAATATAAATAGGGGGTGCCTCTCCTCATTTTTCATGCCTCCCTGGCTAAAAGGGAGTGTTAGAGTAGTAGTTGCGTGAGGACATCCTAATAGGTTGGCCCTAAAAGAAAATAAATCAATAATAAAAGAAGGAATTTTTATTATTTAATGACAAGTTGGCCCTAGTAAAACAAACAGGTCGGCCCCAGTTAAATTTCAGTGGAATATCAGTATAAATAGGGGGCGCCTCCCCTCATTTTTCATACACAATGACTTGAGCACTGCAACAAGTTCGCCCTCTGCTAAGAGAAGTTCGCTACTGCAGTTGGAGAGGAGTTTTCTGGGCTTTAGTTATTTTCTCTTATTTTCTTGGGGTTGTGCTACTACAATCTGGAAGTACTCTATCTCTGAACGATTATTCTCTCTTGGAAGGGCGAGCTCGAGGGTGACATTGATTTGTCTATGGTTCGAAGATGATTTGGGATCATTGTGGTTAAATGACCTCCACTTTTGTTTTTTGTGCTTTGTCTTTCTTCTAATGATCTTGGTTTTGCAGTTGTCAAATTCTAACAATGCGCATGAATATAAACATGACAACCAAATCAATGGAAGTGTGATACTTGAGGTTTCTCATCGATAAAAATTTTCTTTGGTGTCTTGTCCTTCAAAATCCCATGAGGACATTTGTTGAAAATATAGACAACTGGGTTGGCATGCCTTTTTCCCATAATCACATGGACAAAACCATGTTGTGGATCATGGCTCTAGTTGTCTCAATGGTAGATTGGCTTTTTCTCTCTGCACCCCCAATTTGTTTTTGGTTGGTACCCAAAATGCCCTCTTGATCCTTAATTCTGAGCAAAATGCATTAAATTCCTTGGAGGTGTAGTCTTCTCCATTATTGGACCTTAGCATCCTTATCTTCCAACTTGTCTGATTCTCAACCAAGGGTATGAATTCTATGAACTAGCTGAACATTTCATCATTACTCTTCATAAAATAAATCCAAGTCTTTCTAGAGGAAATATCAATAAAAGAAACATAGTACAAACTACCTATTAAAGATGTTAAAGAGATTAATCCATGCACATTTGAATGAATCAGATTAAGAATCGCTCCAGATTTGCGCTCACTGCTTGGGAAAATAGCATTGGGAAGCTTGTCAATTGCACAACCCATGTACACTACTGTCTTCTCTATCTTGAAGTTAGACAATCCCTGCACCATGTTCTCCAAGAAAGGCAGTGCTCCATAGTGGAGATGACCAAATTGTTTATGCCATAACTCTCACAGATTGCCACTCTTTTGCACTAAAGCACCATGCTTCATTAGACTTTCTAGCAGCTTGTGTAAAGGCCATGTACTCACACTCTGGCCAAAATTTGATCAAGGTGAGGGGTGAGGGTTGTATTTTCTAATGGTCACTAGTTGATCACTAAATTTAACCATACAATGTAGATCTACCATGCAAGAAAATGAAAGAAGGTTTTGTTTAACTAAGAATATACAAGACATTATGCAACTCTAGAACATTCACTTGAAGGGAGTGGTGATGAGTTTGATGACTGATCGTGTTAATCAATGATATGTAGCAGTCCAATAGCTTGTAGCATGTTGTTTTTGGACTCTAGAGGCAACTTAGAGCCTCCTTGATTATATATATTGTTTCAGACATGTATTGTGCCATTTTCTTTGATTCACACATGCATGGTATAAATATGAGTAGACTTCGCATATTGACACTTAATGGTTTGAAATCATGGATGAGAATCTTTTTTTTTTAAATTCATTAAATTTGCAATATTTCATGTATTTTTTAGTAAACTGTAATAAAACTCAAGCTGGTCTGATAAAAATTCAGAGCTGAGTCTGAGTCCGAGTTGATGTTGGATCGATTCTGAGTTTTAAAACATTGATATTATTTTACTTCCCTACTGTAACAGTTTGTAAGGTGGAGTTAGTTGAGTGACCAAGTAAAATAGCATTTATGAATTATCTTGTTTATCACTAGAATCTTATGAAGTATTGAACAAACTAGCAATGTATCTTTTCAAAACTCATCTAGAAGGAAATGGGAGTCAGAAATCGTATGGTCAAGGCAGGCTAACAATGAAGGCTTATAAAATAACAGTTTTATATCAATGCAAGATGATTAGTGAAAACTGACATTTCTTCTGTATGTATAGTATTTGGTGTTCTAGATTTCAATTTTAATTGGAGGGTAGGATTGGAGGTATTGAATTAGTAAATGTTGAAACATGGATATATTCTAAAACACCATCTATGTCAAAGAAAACTGTAGAAACATAACTCCAATTATTGTCTTCTACACTTTAACTGACCACAACCTTCACCTTTTGGAACATTGCTAATTCAACAGGAAGACACCAATACATTAACATACATGTATACAATAATCCTTGTGGTTCTAGGGTTTAGATTGCGACTAATTTGTGTTTGTATTCATGGCATGGCTAAAATACTTCCAGTGTCAGCTCAGAGAACCACAAAGTGTAGAAATTTCAACACTCTCCCAACCCGGTTTACAACTCCGTTTAAAACATTGTTTAATGCCCAACCCAATTTGTAAATGTGCTGCAAATTAGATTTTTCTCATAAACAATAAAGATTGAAACACAAAGAGAGTTTCTACAACATTTTACTAACAGCAGCTCGGCTGGATTAGGGAGGGGATCAAACAACTATGCTGAATTAATGACACTCAGGCTTCTACTTTTATTTGCTTTGGAACAGGGTTGTTTGTCTTTACAGGTCTTTGGTGACTCTATGCTAGTTATTGAATGGGCAAAAGAGACTGTTCAGTGCCATGTGATGATACTTTTACCTATACTGGAGGAGGTGTTCCGCATAAAACAACAGTTTAATTATATTTCTTTTACACATGTCTATAGGGAACGGAATGGGGTGGCTGACCAGTTATCCAAGGAAGCGACGCAGTGGCATTTAGACTTTGGCATCTGGAGGATATCTGTCCATTCTCGCGAGGGTTCATACAGTTATTATCATCGGCCTTTTCATGATGCAGTTTTGGATCAGCATTGAGCATTGGCTCAGATTTTGTGACCTGTCATCTACTATGATGGGGTTTTGATATCCATATATGTATCGGATATGCTTATATATATTACATGATTATGTTATACAGCAAGCTTATGAATTGGATTCCAGATTTTATATGATTTGGGTTTGATATATATGTACCGAGCTGAGCTTAATATATTTCAGTCTGGGACAGTTGGGACAGTTGACAGCATACTTATGAATTGGACTTTCTTTCCAGAATTTGTGACTATTTGATTTTGGTTTGATAATATGTATCGAGCTTATGCTTATATATATAACAGTCTGGGACAGTTTCTGAGACAGCAAATATATGAATTGGATATTCATATTTTCTGTGAAGTATTTCTGCTTTTACAGGCTGGGGACAGTATTGTAAATTTTTTGGTTATGATAATATGAGACAGATAATATGTGACAATGTAGGGATCCTAGTGATCCTCTTACATGTGCAAATGTAATTTTGTTCCACTTTGAAATAAAATTATGATTTTTTTCCGAGGAAAAAAAACATTTTACTAACAACAAATAAACCACATTCAACCATAAATTTCAGACACTGTTTTTGGTCCAAAGACCGAGGAAAAACCCCAACCTCCAGGGAAAACCTGTGAGAGAGAAAAAAAATTATTATCTGGAAAATTTATAGCAATAAACAGAAAAATTTTCTGACCAACTTATCTCAACCGGAGGAAAATATTCTGCCTCATTTTTCATGCCAAAGAAAAAAATGCAAACTCAGAAATTTTATGTCCTCTGCCTCGATTTCCATGCTGCTGTATGGACTGTACGGCAGTCGTACGGACCTCGAAATACGTTCCTTCAAACTGCCTCGAGATTCATGCCCAAAAAAATCTCAAAAATTATGCCCAAAAGCCTGCCTTGAAAACTGTGTTGTACTTTCTGCCTCGGGATCTGTGTTGCTGTACGAAATCCATACCATACAAACTGTACGAACCAGCAATAAATGTTGATGTACCTTGCCTCGATTTTTGTGCCCTGTTGTACTTTCCCTCCTCGAAATGTGTGCCCTAAGAAAAATGTTACTGCTGCTATTTTTCTCTCTTTCTCAGAAAATGGCTCTCTCTTCTCTCAAAATGCAAAAATGCCTCTTCACTTGGAAACTTTCCCTTTCGGTGAAAAAATTAGGGTGAATGAAAAGCCATCTAATCCTAGGGCTCAGATTAGTCTAAACGAGTGGTTGTGATTAAAATCACTTTTCTCCACAAAATAATTAATTTCACTCACTTTTTAAATATTTCACTTTAAGTGCACTTTATTCTCTAAAGTGCAATTAATGTTCATCTCAAGTCATTAATATAAAGTCCAAGTGACTCAAAACCCCTTTTTCTAGTGACTTAGGCAAAAGTCACTCAGGGGAACAACTCCTAAGTAAAAATCAACACTCCCTCTTACTGAGGAAGTTGTTCTTCACCACACCCAACTTGTCTCTGAAATGAATGAACTTGCCTCTTCCAAGAGACTTCGTCAAGATATCTACAACCTGCTCATCAATGGAAATATACTGCAATGTCACTACTCCTCTCTGAACATAATCACGAATGAAATGATACCTGATCTCAATATGCTTTGACCGGTCGTGAATATTGGATTCTCAGAGAGTTGGATGCAACTCAGATTGTCACAGTGAATCAATGTAGGCCTCAGATCCTAATCAAATAAATCCACCAGCAACTGGCCCGATTGGTTGCCATATATTCAGCCTCTGCAGAACTCAAAGCAACAGATTTTTGCTTCTGACTGAACCACGACACTGCTGTCGAGCCCAAACTAAAACACCATCCGCAAGTGCTCTTCTGGTCTACCACACTGTCTGCCCAATCTGAATCTGTGAAGCCAATCAACCTGATCCCATCCGATCTCCTGTAGTCCAGACCATACTCCACTGTCCCTACAAGGTATCTCAACACATGTTTTGTGGCTACCCAGTGCAACCTCCTAGGCTCCACCATGAACTGACTGAGCGTGCTCACCGCAAAACACAAATATCGCCAAGAGTTGACCAGATACATCAAAGAACCAATGAGCTGACGATATAGTGTAGGATCCACCAACTCTCCCTCAGAAGCATGAAGCTTCTTCCAATTGGTGACCATCGGTGTAGACATCGGCCTGCAATCCTTCATTCGAAATCTCCTCAGAATATCAACTGCATACTTTCCCCGTCCCAAGAAAATATGACCAGGCTCCTGCCAAACCTCCAATTCCAAAAAATAGTGCATCAACCCAATGTTTGTTATCTCATACTCTGAAGAAAGATCTTTCTTGCAAGCTGCAATAGGTCTCTCTCCTCCTGTGATAAATAAGTCATCCACATACAACAGAAGAATGAGCGGATCATCTCCAACCATGATGAAATAGAGATTCGGATCTGCCTCACTCTTCTTAAAACCCATTCGCTACAAGTAAGAGTCAATCTTGGAGTACCAAGCTCTAGGAGCTTGATTCGGATCTGCCTCACTCTTCTGAAAACCCATCCGCTACAAGTAAGAGTCAATCTTGGAGTGCTAAGCTCTAGGAGCTTGCTTCAGCCCATATAAGGCTTTCTTCAACCTGCACACATGAGACTCTCTCCCATGAATATCAAAGCCCTAAGGCTGCACAACATAAACCTCCTCCTGTATGATTCCATTGAGAAATGCAATCTTCACATTCATCTGATGGATCTTCCAACCCATTTCAGCAGCAATGGAAATCAATGCCCTGGTAGAAATATAACGAGCAGCCAGTGCAAAGGTCGTATCATAATCAACTCCCTCAACCTGTGAGAACCCCCACGCCACAAACTGAGCCTTGTACTTCTCCACACTACCATCCGTAGCATGTCTTAGCTTGAAAAGCCAACGAGAAGTCACCACTGAGTTCCCCTCAGGTCTCGAAACAATCTCCCAAACATCGTTCTTCATAATGGAATGGTACTCTTCCATCATGGCATCTCTCCAAACATGATGCTGAGAGGCCTCCTCAAAGGTAGATGGCTTGGAATCACGAAGACTAGCAACTAATGTTTGGCATCTGAATAGCCCTCACTAGCTCCTTGGGTGTTCCAAACTCCTTTGCCTCCTTCAAGGTGTCCCGAAGCCACTTGGGCTTCTTCTTCCCTGAAGACTGCTCCCACACTCGTTTGTCCTCATCTAATGAACTCCCAGAGGTAGAAACCCCAGTAACCTGTGTACCAGAAGTTGGTGTACCAACAATTGATGAACCCTATGATCCTGAAGCTCTATACGGTGAACCTGTAACTTGAGACCCAAAACCTGTCCCCGAAGATCCTGCTAGCTGAACCACTGAAACTGGAGAACCTATGCCTATACTGTGTGGTCCAATAACCCCGGCAACCTATGAACCTGTCAATTGCACTGAAGGTACCTATGAAACTACCTGAGGTGTGGGAACCTGCTACTCTCCTTCTCTGACTCTCTAGACTTCCTGAAAGCTCACTCCTCCTCAAATCTCACTTCCCTCACAACCACCTTCCTCTGAGAAGGAAGATAAATGTGAAAGGCCTTCGAAGTCTCATCATACCCCACAAAGATGCCTCTCTCTGTTGTGGGCTCAAACTTTGTCCTCTTCGCAGAAGGGACATGTGAGTAAGTCAGGAAACCAAATATCCTAAAATGACTCACCTCAAGCTTCTTGCCTATGAAACTCTCCTCAGGTGTCATGTTCCCCATGGCACAATGGGGACTCCTGTTCTGAAGGTATACAGCTGTGCTACATGCCTCCGCCCAAAGGAAGAAAGGAATTGACTGATCATGCAACATGGCTCTTGCAGCTCCAACTATAGATAGATCTGTTCTTCCTTTCTACCACTCCATTCTGCTCAGGAGTGTATGGTACCGTCAACTATCTCCGAATGCCCTCCTATCTGCAATACCCATCAAACTCCTTGGAGGTATACTCACCCCCGTTATCTAATCTGAGTGCCCGTATCTTCCTCCCTGTTTGGTTCTCCACAAAGAGCTTTGAACTCTTGGAACCTTTGCAAGACCTCTTCAGATTTCTTGCTCTTCAGAAAGTAGATCCAAGTCTTCCTGGAATGGTCATCGATGAATGTCACATAATACTCGAACCCTCTCAGAAAAAAATTGACATAGGTCCACACAAGTCAAAATGTATCATGTCAAGAACTCCTGCTGACCTGCTATCACTGCTCATAAAAACAGTCTTGGCGTATTTTCCCAAAGCACACCCCCTGCATACCTCACTATGCTCTGTGCTGAACTCTGGCAACCCTGTAACCATATACCTCAACATACGCAAAGTTGGATGATACAAATGAGCCATCCTTCTGTGCCACAACTCACAAAGCTCGTTGTTGTTGCTATGTGCCAAAGCATCCTGGGGCTGAAATAAGAACTTGTGCAGTTTCCACATCTTACTCCAATGGTGTATGAAGCAGATGGTCCTGTAGTCTTGGGAAACACACGCACATGTCCATCCAGGAAGGACACCCCAAGACCCCGATCCTCAATCATGGAAACTAAGATCAAGTTCTTCTTCAGCCCGAGTACATACAATACATCTCTCAAAATCATGGGACTCATGGACTCTCTCTGAAAAGTAAAGGTCCCACGCCCAACTGCTCTAACAACTGTGTCAACCCCCAACACTACCTCCACATCGATCTCTACCTGTGAAAGCTCGGAGAACATCTCTCGAGCACCTGTCATGTGGCTCGAAGCTCCACTATCAATATACCAGGTGCTGGTGGTGGATGCACTCAAGGAATGGCCTGTCAACAAGAAATACTCCCTCTCAATATCAACATCTGCACTGGTGATGATGGATGCTCTCTCTCTCTATCAACATGCCCAGTGCAAAGAGAAAACTCTCTCTCAAATCTCGCTGTAAACTCCTCCACCTCTGTCGAAGCTGTTGTCTTCTCCTGCTTCTTCTTCTTCTTCTTCTGTGGACACTGCCCAACATAGTGCCCAAACTTCTGACAAGTGAAGCACTTCACAGTGCTCAAATCCTTCTTCTGCCCACTTCCTTCTTGCTTCTTGGCCCACCCTTCTTGGGACCCTTCTTGAACTTCTTCTTCTCCTTTGCAGTCAATGCCATATTCTCCTCATCCTCCCTACTAGTAGAGGCGCTACCCTGCACAAGACCTCTCCGAGTCTCCTCCTGAACAAAATCATCACAAATCCTGTCCCATGTAAGTAAGTTCTCCCTAGCCACTAAAGCCTCCACAAACACAGCCCAAGGCTTCGAAACCCCATTCATAGTTGTCCGCACTAGCTCTGCTTAAGAACAACCTCCCCCACTGCTGCAAGCTCATCTCTCACCTAAGAGATCCTAGTAAGGTAAGATATCACATCCTCCCCTTTGATCATCTTGATACTTTTCAACTTCTCCCTCAAAACCATCTTCCTATTCTCGTTTGAGCTTTGGAACAAGTCGGTCAAAGCATCCCACATCTGATATGCACGGGTCTTACTCAAGATGTGTGGGATCACATGGTCTTTCACTACATCTAGGATTATCCTTCTAGCTTTTATGTCATTCTTGTTGAAAGCAGTAAGTGTCGTTGCATCAATGGAAGGGGGAACAACAATAGGAACTGTTGTAGTGTTATGAACCACCTCATCCCACAACTCATTCTCCTCCAATATCAGCACTAGCCTAGCTTTCCATGGGACAAAACTCCCATCCCCATCAAGCCTATCCTCCAACCTAAGACCTGTAGCCATCTTCTATGCAAAGTTCAAGTTTCAACAAGGTGTTGCCCACTGACAAAAGAAATCACTGAAGTCTGAAATTTTTTATTGTGTATAAATCTGCCCTCTTCTTTAACAAAGCTCTGATACCATGTAGAAATTTCAGCAGTCTCCCAACCCGGTTTACAACTCCACTTAAAACATTGTTTAATGCCCAACCCAATTTGCACATGTGCTGCAAATTAGATTTTTCTCATAAACAATAAGGACTGAAACACAAAGAGAGTTTCTACAACATTTTACTAACAGCAAATAAACCACATGCAAACATAAATTTCAGAGACAGTATTTTTGGTCCAATGACCCAGGAAAAACCGCAACCTCCGGGGAAAACCTGTGAGAGAGAGAAATTTTTATTATCTGGAAAATTTACAGCAGTAGACAGAAAAATTTTCAGACCAACTTATCTCAACCGGATGAAAATATTCTGCCTCATTTTTCGTGCCAAACAGAAAAATGCAAACTCAAAAATTTTCAGTCCTCTGCCTCGATTTTCGTGTTGTTATACGAACTATACGACAACCGTACGAACAGACTATACATATTGTCTGTACGGACCTCAAAATTCGTGCCTGCAAACTGCCTCAAGATTCGTGCCCAAAAAATTATTTTAAAAAAATCTCGAAAACCGTGCCCAAAAATCTACCTCGAAAACCGTGCTATACTTTCTACCTTGGGATCCGTGCTGCTGTACAGAATCCATACTGTACAAACTATACTGACCAGCAATAAATGTTCTTGTACCTTGCCTCAATTTTCGTGCCATGTTGTACTTTCCCTCCTCAAAATGTGTGCCCTAAGAAAAATGTTGTTGCTGCTATTTTTCTCTCTTTCTCATAAAATGGCTCTCTCTTCTCTCAAAATGCAAAAGTGCCTCTTCCCTTGGAAACTTTTCCTTTTGGTGAAAAAATTAGGGTGAATGAAAAGCCATCTAATCCTAGGCCTCATATTAGTCTAGATGAGTGGTTGTGATTAAAATCACTTTTCTCCACAAAATAATTAATTTCACTCACTTTTTAAATATTTCACTTAAGGTGAACTTTATTCTCTAAAGTGCAATTAATGCTCATCTCAAGTCATTAATATAAAGTCCAAGTGACTCAAACCCCTTTTCCTAGTCACTTAGGGGAACAACTCCTAGGTAAAAATCAACACAAAGGGCTTATGAACGCTAAAGCCTAAGAGGAGAAACTTTTCCAATTAATGGACAACTGACTATACACCTATGGATTCCCCTCCTTCCAACCATCCTATACATAATGTCGTGTGGTACACCATGGTTTTGTCCCATGATGATGAGATACATTTATATATTTGAATCTTTGATGTCATTTCGTATAGGTTGTCCACTTTTGAGCAAGGTTACAAAAACCGAACTGGTGGTTGAATCGGTCGACCTTAAAAACCGGACCTGAACCAAAACCGAGAAAAAAACCGAATCACAAAACCAGTCCACCAAAATACAAAAACTACTCAAATTTTGAAAAATTATACATATAAATATATTCATGTGCAACCATGTGATTCCAAACCATTATATATATATATATATATATATATATATATATATATATATTCATTTGCAAAAAGTGCTCTTGCTATGTGCCATACTGAGCATATTTCACNCTGAGCATATTTCACTAGAAGCTTCCCCACTCAACCAACTTTTAAATTCTTTTAATTTTTTTTTAAAATACCCTCTTAAGTGTTGTTGTACAGTTATGTATGGAACCAGTCAAATCTGGAACCAAAACCAAAACCGGACTGAAACCGATAAAACCGGTCAAAACTGGTCAGTTCCATACGAAACCGATCATTTCCACTTTGAGAAACTGGTTTGATCATTTCCGGTTTGAGAAACTGGTAACACTGCTTTTGAGTCCTTGATTGGACAGCTATCAGGGTTCAATATCCATTATCGTTTTGATGTATCGTATTTTATTTGGCATCCACTACATCATATATATTGGTGTTTTGTTCCATATTTATGTGCCAAAGTGTTTATTTGATGTTGTTGTTGGTTTATATGTTTTATACTGTGTTGCATGGGTACCCATACCGGGGGGTCAGGTACACGAACCAGTACTGGGTACACGTACCGGGTACTTGGGTACTTCAATGGTACGTCCCCAGCCATACCCAAATCCAATCTCACGTACCGGGTACTTCATGTATGAAAATAGGGTACTCACGTGGATTTTGGTACGCCGTACCAAGTGTTTGGGTACACGACCGATACACCCGTTGGACAATTTGTCTTAGATCGTTGTTCGGGATGAGTCAATTTGCAGAGTTTGAAGTTCAACATTTTAAAAATTAAATAATAAAACACTAAAACACGTGTTATGTGGGTCTTTGCCCCTTAACTAAACCAATGCAACACTGCATTTCTCACTGCTAGTGCACTGTGCTCACTACTCCAGCAACGACGTGGCAAAGGACCTTAGCGATGCTAATGACATTGATCCTAAGGCTGCTAATGATATGGCTTGAGGAAGGCAAATCAACTATCTTGTTCATGTTCAATGTTTAATGTTTTGAACTTTCTTTTTCATGTCTAAGAATGTCTTTTAGGAAAATTTTGGATGTAGTATGCCAATGAAGTTTGAACTCATGGTGTCATGGACATATAATATTTTTGTTGTTAATTATAATAATATAACTTCAGTCTTCCATTTGATATCTACTATGAGTCTATGTCATATGATTTATCAAATTTATTATTTTATGTTTCAAATTTTCAATGTGAATGTTCATATGAATCATTGAATTTAAAAATATCAAATATGCATGTATGAATGTGAGTGTGAAATGTTTTATTTTTATAAATTTTAACACACACACACACACACACACACACATATATATATGTCTACAGTACCCCCGACGTACCCAAGTACCCTGTTTCAAAAAGTGGCGTCCCCGTCCCCGTCCCCGTACCAATACCAGTATCCGTCCCCGTACCCACGTTTCCTGGCAACTTAGGTTTTATAAGTTGAAAAAAATTATTTTACTTTGTATATTTGTAAGCATACTGAGGTTTGCCAATATTTTTGCTGATGTTGCTGAGAAGTTGTAATCCAGACACTCATTGATTTTTTGCTAGTGCTGATTTTTTCAACAAAGGTTATTTTTTTTATTTGTTTATGTAGTAAAGCATCAGCACATTGTGTTACTGAAAAGGATGAGTGGAAGAAAAGCTCTCAAGGAGGGTGAAGGTAAAATTGCTTCTAGAGTTCATCCAATATATTGCCATCCTTGACAGTTCATCAAGCAAGACAAAATATTGTCATTTATGGGAGTTCATTCTGGCTGGTAAAATTGCAAAATGAATGAAAAGAGTGGTGATGTTCAACTAGAGATGCAATGGACAGATTGGGCTTTTTACAAGGAATTGCAGGCTCAAAAGGCCAGGTTTCCAGTATCAGTTTGTTGTGTTACAAAGGTGTAAAAGAGGTATTGTGCCAACCAAACTCTGCATCAATGTTAGAAGGGATGAATTTTTCAGCCATAACTGGCTCCAGTTTGGCTACTGAGTCAGTGAATAGTCAGATGGTTGATGACTTGGTATCAACCATGCCATATACAAGTGTTGCAGCCAACTTTATCTCGTTTTGAAGATATCAGAATGGTATGTTGTGAACCATGAGATATAGAAGACATCAGAATGGGAAGTTGTGAACCTTACTATGTTGCTGATTGGTTGTGTTACTCAGAGGTGAGTTTAGAAAGTGTCTACAATTTGCTTGGTCCTGACTCGGGATAAGTTGGTTATATTTTATGACAAGCAGTTGTGTTTAATATGAGCATTAGGAGAAGGGTATTAGAATGTGTTATAATATGTGTGTGCCCCTTGTGTCTCCTTCCGAAAGTCTAGATGCCCATGTCAGATACTCTACTCGAATACCTTGTGTCCCCGTCAGGTGACTTGTTATATAGTATAATGGGGTATCATACAAATAAAATTTGTAGTGCTAGTCTTGATTCTTAAGAAATACTACCTCGAGAATAGTGCTCTAGCACATTAAAGAGGATAGATATTGAACATAGTTTTGTATGGCTTAAATTTGGCCCAGTTCCAAGTTCACCACCTTGTACAACTCGTATATGGACTTATAACATCTCCCTCGTATCTTTCAAGTCATATTTTTGGCCTTTCTTGTATGGATGCCATTGGTTTGACAATTATTTTCTTTTTTACACTATAATACTTTTTGTGTTTGTACAATCCAGACTACTAACATATACCCATTCCTTGATTGCAATAAAATATAGTTATGACTCCCATTGCAGTACAGAAGGGAAGATAAAATTCAAGAATACTCAATAACGAGGTATCTATATGCATGTGCACTCATTTTTAAAACTTATTTGAGTTCTGAGACTCTTACATCTTATTGTTATTGCACAAATAGCATCAATGGGCATGGGCGCTTGCCCGCCTTACGAAAATGCTGAACCCTTCCCCTTTGTGATACTAGTTGTAAAAGTACCTCTTTTCAAAGTGGTTGATAGTGTGTGCGCGTATGAGCAAAGCATTTGGTCCTCGAGGGGTAAATACTTCAATAAATAAGGCCTTAAAAAGGCCCTATGAGGGCGTTGGGATAAATACTTCGTTATGTTATGAAAATTCCCTATGTGCTCTACAAAATAACTTGGTGAGCCTGGTAGATATAACTGTGTGCAGAAGTTAAAATACTTCGTGGCCATGGGGATGAAAAAAAAACTTGGACCAAACCCAGAGGGAGGCTGGGTTCCATGAAAGAAAGTAATACATATGCTCCGACCCATACTTCCAAGATACAAATAAAACTCTAGCATACAAATGGACCCACCTACCAAAATTCATGCTTAAAAAAATGATAATAACAACAATAACTAACCTTATAAAGGATACCACTGCTCACCTGCGATGGCTGAAACGTGAACTAAACAAAACGGGGTTAAGGCAGTTGAAAACAAAAGAGGCTAAGATTGGAAATCTGAGAGGGGAAGAATTTTAATTGTACCTAATGCCAGGCGAAGGGCGTCGACATCACCCACTTCGGCTGCATCCATGGCCGCCCTGAGTTCTTGAGAAACTTGGACATCCGGCTCAGCCAACTCAGCCAAGTCAACCCAATCCTCCTCGTCTACCATGCCTTCCTCTTCTTCACTCTCCCATTCCTCGTCTTCGTTGAAGCCATTGCGTCTCTGAGGCACGGCCATTGCTTTTTTCTTGCTTGCTCTGCAATGTTCCCTCTGCTACAATGTTATTCTAATAGAATGGATGGCTCCTAGGGGTCTATTAAAATGTGTAAGGTAGATCGTTTTAGGAGAGACTAGGGCTTCTGGGGATTATCGAATCAAATTCGCCGTAAGGCCATCCAACTTGAATGTAGCGTGTCCTTCTGATTTATTTCACATTGGATGTGACAGGATGGAATAAAAGCGAAAGCTAATTGCGAAATCCATGGATAAGTTTGAATGACAAATTTTATCAAGAATTTATTAAAAACCTTTAACATGGTCATAATTTTCTTAATATAATTTATGTTGAGGGGTTTCATGGATATTTTTAATGACAAATTTTATAAAGAATGGAGTAAAAACCTTTAACATTGTCATAATTTTAATATAACTTATGTCTAGGAGTTTCAGCCAATTTTGAGTTAATTTAAATGGTCAAATTTCGATCAAAATTAATGAAAACTCTTACTCATTATATTATTGAATTTTGACAATTACATAAAAGTTTAATACAATATTATATGACTTTAGAGATGAATATATGATGTTGGAGTTGGTTGCATTTTAGACAAAATAATACAAGTATTTTGATGTCATAGGAGTATTATAGCAATGTGGTCGTGTGGTCGTGGAATAATGTTGATAGAGATGTATGACTAGACTTTATTTAACATGTTAATGTTATGTATCCGGATGTGAGTGGGAATATGGCACATGATAACCCTATTAAGTGACAAATGTATGTGTTACTTGTTTCAATGATTTGTCTCACTCATTATCAATGGTGGATGTTAAATCGTGGGGATGTAAACCGCCTCCCTAAGCATGTGTGTAAGATAGACCATACATGGATAACAGGATGGAATCAAGGTGCAAGGCTTGGCTCTTGTGGTAATAAGTGTGTGGCATCAAATGTTCAAATCTATGTGATGGCGGTTCTGGAGTTGGGGTTCAGGTTTGGGGCATCTAGTTTCATCTGCAAAGGACGATGCATCCAAACAAGGGATGGTGATGGGGAGATATATGCCACACTCAAACTCATCCTTGCCATTTTTGTTTCGATCGCTTATGGCATCCATGTTGGAGGTTTGGCTCATGATTAGCATTTTGACTGATGCCAAGCCTACAACTCTAGGTTTAGGCATTTAAATAGATACAATCTCCCCCAAACATACCCATGCGCTTTCATTGTGCAAGATAAGGAAACTGGTCAATTGGAGGACATTATTAGCTGGCTAAAGAAGGAATATCGATCAAGTCTCCCGAGGAATATCATGGCTTCGAGGGAGCGTGCTCGAAGCAAACACAACAATGGAAGATAGGGTTGTAGGAGGAAAGGGGGTGTGTGGCAAGCCCACCTTTATCTTTGACATCCCAATGAATGTCGAATATGCAGTGGAGTTTCTAAAAGCTCATGAATTGGAGGAACATGAGCAGAGTACTAGGATGGTGAGTCTCTATTGGACGGTAAAAATGGCCCTGGAAAAGGTTCTACTAGATAATGAATTACAAAAGGAATAGGTGCATCGTCTAATAAATGGCATTCACGACATCATGGAGGAAGTTCATCGACACCTTGATGAAGTTGTCGAAGTTGTGGGAATTATGTTTAGAATTGGACAAGCAGAAGGGAATCGTAGCCCAAAGGCATATGCTTGTGGCTCTCTTAGATGGGTATAATAAATTCCAGTGCTTTGTCGATATAGTGATCCACATCTTATATGTGTCATTATAGGAATCTTTATGTAGTTTTTTCTACTCTTGATAGTAGGATAGTCTATAGGAGAAATGGTCATTTTGATAGTAGTACTCAGAGAGGGGATATGCTTTATTGTTTCTCTAATTATTGGGTTTGCCCCATGGGGGTAGGTTTCTACTTGTTTGGATTACCTCATGTAAGACTAAAACATATGCTTTGGCTTGACTGACCTGTTTCTCCACATAGGCAGGGCTTTCAGTAGTTTTGTATCTTATTTTATCTAATTAATTGAAGGTTCCACTATAGCTTACAAAAAAAAACATGTCAAATGTTATGCCATGTAGGATAGACAAAATAAAGCTTATCAATATTTTTAGATAAAAATCATACAACTCTATAAACATAGTGAACAATACTTTCCTTCAATCAATATTAAGCATATTAACATTTTCAATTTTGCTCTCATGAATATGTTTAAGAAAAAAACAAATTTTAGTTGGCATATGCCACTCTCTTGGCACAACACATCATTGTTCAACATGTAGGTAGCATTTTTTTTAATGTAGAAAATTATTGTATATAAGTTAATAGAAAATTATTTGGTTGAGCGATTATGCGTAGGGTATCTATTCTACTAAATTTATTAAAACTTGTACTCATTTTAATCACATAAGTCTACCCAATAAATGAACAAGTATGATTTGCAATATGAATATCAATTGATTGGATAGTTGTGAGTGGAGTAAATCTTACACCTTACTTCAATCACATGAATCCAACCACTTACATGAGCAAGAGGGCTCATAAAAGATGCTTTGGTAAAAACAACATCACTCTACTTTTACCAACCAAATAAACACCTAACAAACCAATCATATTTCTTTTTTTTTTACAGGAATGGTTATGTTATATTGAAAAACTCAGCAAAGAAATTGCTGAAAAGAAAACTCATTACAACAAGCAACCTATTCTCTACTTCCTCCGGGCGATT
The DNA here is from genome assembly GCA_001517045.1 of Pseudotsuga menziesii. Classification (NCBI taxonomy): domain Eukaryota; kingdom Viridiplantae; phylum Streptophyta; class Pinopsida; order Pinales; family Pinaceae; genus Pseudotsuga; species Pseudotsuga menziesii. The sequence goes on from LPNX010964324.1 coordinate 693,143, forward strand.
GACCTACTATGGAGCTAAGGAGGTATATCAATGCTTACAACCGAGTTAACAATAAGTTCATTGAGACCTACAGCTATAGATTTATTGGCTGCAAAATCTGCCAAAACATTTATCTCCCTAAGAACATGAAAAAAGTTGACCTTCCTGAACATTTTGGCCTTGGATCTAATTCTATTAATCAGCCTTGTTGTTCGATCATTCTTGCCCCTTCTTCCCCCATTCAGCACCTGAATAATTAACCTGAAATCACCAAAAACCATTACCTCGTCCACTCCTTTCTTCTGTAACTGCTTGAGACCTTGCCAGAGCCCATATGCCTCGGCCATATTATTGGAATTATATCCAATGTTCCAGTAGTATTCTATCTCGACTTTCCCGCCCGGATCAATAACAACTCCTCCTCCTCCCGCTCTTCCAGGGTTCCCTTTGGAGGCCCCGTCGAAAAACAGTTTAAAAATCTTCCTTTCTCTTAACCAGTTCTCAAACTGGGCCTTGTCCATTCTGACCTCCCATTCATCCAATTTTTTAGTGGCCATGTTATTTATAGCCATAATATTGAGACTTTGCATCCAATTTTTTTCTTTATCAGTCATATTTTCTTTGTTATTTGGGATCTTTGAAATACTAACAACCTCCCCAAACAAAGCATTTACTTTGACAGCAGTCTTCCACGCTGGCTGAATCTTGTCCTGAAATATTCTATGATTTCTTTCATTCCAAATGCAGCAGCATATTATTTTAGGGAGTTTCATCCAACATGCTGTCACTCCTTTCTTTTGAGTCAGCTCTCCCTGATACAATTTATCCCATTTGAGGAAACAGAACTGGATTTGGTTCGGCAATTGCATTCCGTCTCCCCAACTCTTCAACACATCCTTCTAAACAAAGATAGCATAAGGGCACTTTAAAAAAAGATGGTTGATATTTTCGGAAGCTTCGGCACAGAGGGGGCAGTGAAATGGACCAACAAACCCCCTTTTCTCCAAATTCCCACATGTAAGCACTCTCTCATGCATCAGCGACCAGGTGAACATCTCGATCTTCGGCAACGTACTGCAATTCCACAGATAATTCCAAATTTCTAGATTTGTCGGGACATTATAGTTAGCAGTAAATCGTTGGTATCCCTCAAACGCTGAATACCTACCAGATTGCCTTCCCCAGCCACGCCTGTCCTTCCTAGACTTAGCCATCGGATCTATCCCAACCAAATGATTAAGCAACAATTTTTTTTCAATCTTTAACTCTTCAGGACACTCCGGCAATACCCAGCCTGCCCATTGATTTGGCTCATCGATTTCCCATTCAGAAATATCCTAGATAGTATTAAAACCCAACACTACCATCCAGTGTTGCAGTCGTGGGATTTGTGGAGGAGGCTTTCCTAGAATCGCGTCATGCCACAGGTTGATCGATTTCTCGTTGCCCGAAATTCAATATAGCTCATCTTTGAATTGAGGCAATGCTTTATTACAGATTTTAAAAATTGAAGAGCCATTCTTAATCTCATGTTCCCCATCGAGACATCTGAGCCTCGGTCCAGGGAAATATTTGCCTTTCAACACACAACTGCACCAGGAAGGTTTGGGATCGAGCAAATTCCAGAGCAGCTTGGCTCCCATAGCCAAGTTTTGAGTTCTTAAGTCTCTGATTTGAATTCCACCCTCCGACCAAGGCAGTTTGATTGTTTTCCAACTGACAAAAGCAAATTTTTTGCCCCCCCCCATTATTCCCACCCTGCCAGAGAAAGGATCTCACCAGACCTTCAATCTGATTTATTATTTTGACCGGAGCAAGAAGTAGGGAGCATTGATAAAGCAGATAGTTGTTCAAAACAGCTTTTATTAACACTACCTTCCCAGCCAGGTTTAACCAGACTATCCCCCATCCCATGATTTTCCTTTTGATTTTTTCCACAATAGAATTCCAGGCTGAGCTCTTGGGATTGGATTTGAAAACAGGGACCCCTAGATAGTTAAAGGACTCCTAGGTAACAACACCATCCATATTAAGAACCCGGGTAATATCTAACATTTCCCTAGGATTTATATTCCATCCATAGATCTGACTCTTCCTTAGATTGATTTTGCTTATGGAGGCGTGACAGTGACGGTTCATTTCATTCTTGAACCGACGAGCTATTATCTGACTGGCTCCTCCAAGCAAGATAGTATCATCCGCGAATTGCGCATGATTGATATATTTTGTGCCTCTAGCCATCCTAATGCCTAATAGCTCTTGATCTTCCCTGGCATATTCCAGTTGAAAACTTAGAACTGAAGCCTGGATGGCGTAAAGCAGAGGGGAGAGCGGGCATCCTTGCCTCAGACCCCTCGAAGCTTGAAAGAAGGGGGCAGCTCTTCTGTTGACTAGCGGGGCTATCCATGGCTTGCTGATATAGGCCTTGACCTAAGAGATAAATTCTGGAGCGAATCCAAATCTCCTCATTACCTGAAAGAGAGATGGGTGGCTGACTCTATCAAAAGCATTTGCTAAGTCAAGTTTCAGCACCATTCCTTTGTCATCATTCTTCAGACTAGAATGTATAGCCTCTTGAACTAAAATAATATTATCCCAAATCTTCCTGCCTTTAACGAATCCACCTTGGTTCTTCGAAATAAGGTAAGGCAGGATATGTTTTGATCTGCTGGCCATCATCTTAGTGATAATTTTATATCCTATGTTGCACAAGGATATAGGCCGAAACCTGTCAAATGATTTAGCTTCCTTCTCTTTGGGGGTGAGAGTCAGAAAGGCAGAATTCGTGCTGCCTCCAATTTGGCTACACCTCTGGGATTTACTGACCATTTTGAGTAAGTCATTTTTAATAATGTCCCAGCATTTTTTTATGAAATTGGCATTATACCCATTGGGGCCCGAAGCTCTATCGTCCTCCATACCATCGACGACCTTCTTGATTTCATCCAACGTGATCCTCTGTTTCAGTGTATCATTATTGCTATTTTTTATTGCTCTAGGAACAAGGTTCAGGAGCTCGACGTCTTCAGTGATAGGCTGGGCAGTGAACAGGTCACTGAAGTGTTTAGTTGCTTCAGATTTGATGTCTTCAAATGTGTTGATTAACTTGTCATGAGCCTGGATCTCAAGCACACAATTAAAAAAAATTCTAGCCTCAGCCTGCTTGTGGAAGAAGCCGGTGTTCCTGTCTCCATCATTCAGCCATTTGCATCTTGATTTTTGCCTCCACCATTCAGATTCTTGTCTGCATGTAGCGTGGAGGTTCGATTGCAGCTTAATCTCTGTTTGAATATCAATGTGGTCCACGGTTCAATCCTCCATGTCGGCCTGGTGGATCTCCAGTGCAAGGGCAGCTTGGGTTTTTTTATAATTTGGAGAGGGGATCAACTTAGCCCATGTCTTTAGAGCTTTCTTAAGGCGTATCAATTTCTCCTCCCATACAAAGAAGGGGGACCCTGTAACTGAGGAAGACCAAGAATCAGCAACAATCTTTAGAAACTCAAGATGGGTGGCCCACATAGGATTGAATCTGAAAGGTATAGGACCCAGATTCTTATCCTTCACCATCTCAAGGAGAATAGGTTTGTGATCCGATCCTCCAAATGGTAAGATTTTTTATGATAGATTCATACCAAATAGGAGGAAAGTGTTTTGGACCAGGAATCGATCAAGTCTGGCAGCAATGTGCCCGGGCCTGATCCTCTTATTATTCCAAGTATATTTTCCTGTAGATAGATTAACATCCATGAGATCCCATTCCAAAATGGTCTCATCAACAATTTCTTCGATGGGGTCTCTGATCAGGGAGCCCCCTCTTTTTTCATCTTGGCTGAGGATGACATTTAGATCCCTCGCAAGGATTACATTTCCTTGCAGGTTACTCCTTTCCTCACGAAGGAGGTTCCAACAAAAAAAAAATTCAACATAAGAATTGGGTGCATAAATATTGAAAATTCTTACCAAAGTGTTAGTGTCTTTTTGCCTCAACAGGGTGAGGATCCAACAAGAGCTGTACTTGATGTCAATAGCCTCAAATTTCTTGTCATCCCATAGAGTTCCAATGCCTCAGGATGTGCCCCTTGAACTTATTGCAGCTTTACATCTTTTTTTCCAAAATTTCAGACTTACATGGAGAAATGCGGTTTCCCTCTTCTTGGTCTCCTGGATCAGAAAGATGTCTAGTTGGTGTAAAGAAATTAAATCTATCATAGCTTCTTCCTTGCTTTTGCTACCGAGACCTCTGCAGTTCCAGGAGAGGACCTTCATTACTTACTTTTAGTGGCCGTAGGCATCCCTTTCTGGGCATGCCCATGCTGGCGAGTGTTTCTTATGTTTTTCAGCAGTGTTTCCAGGGTTAGCTGGGAGCCTTGCAGCTTATCCTTGTAGGTAGCTTGTTCCCTTACTTCTTTCTTGGATTTCCTTCCTTTGGTTTTAGTCAGTCTTGGGGTAGTCAGTTCTATTTCCCATTCCTCCTCTTCTTCTTCTTCGAATTCAGATTCTTCCCCTGATTTCCCCATGTTCTCTCCTTCTTTTATCACTGCTGCACCTTCATCTTGATCTTTCACTTGATGATCTGATAGGACTACTTCGGATTCCTTACTATCTCCATTGCTAGATTTCTCTTCGCCTTCATTGGAGTCATCCCTTGCTTCATTAGTTTCTTTAGTCTTGGATGTTTCTTGAGATCCTTCAAGAGGGATAAATCTAGCTTCTTTGTTCCCCTCACCCTTCTTAGGAGCCACACTGGCTTGAATTTTAGGTTTAGATCTATTCACCCTATGCCATCCTTCCGCCTTGTCCTATTGGATTTCTGGCTTTTTAGGGCAATTACGGATGAAGTGCCCGTATTCATGGCAACCTCTGCACTTGAAACGGAGCTGTTCATAATCGAGCTTTTGGAAATGGGACCACTTCCCCACTGTTAATTTTATAGCTTCTGGAAATCCAGCTTCGAGATCAACCTCAACGCATATGCAGGTGCAAGCATATTGGTCCTTTGGTCTAGCCATGTCAATGTATTTCCCCAGGACGGTTTCTATAGCATGGAGAGATTTAGGATTCCGGTAGTGCATAGGGAGGTTGGGGAGTCTGACCCAGACTGGTACAGCTTTGGGGGTGTCAGCCTCGGGATCGAAGTCCGGAGTCCACCCATTAAGATAGAGGCCCTGCAGGCCCATGAAATAGGGCCCATTCCTAAAAATTAAATCTTTGTCTTCCTTGGATTCGAAGTCGAACAGAAAGTAACACCTTCCGACAGAGTATGATGCAACATTTTTGGAGATTAGGGGTCTCCAATTTCTTTGGACCTAGCTATCAGTATTTTTTGGCGAGGGCCAGAGCCCCGTGAATTGCCCGATCAGGGCTCGATCTACCAGAGAAAGAGCAAACCGGATAGTTTCTTCTGGAGGAAGGGCAACTTCCAGCACATCTTCAATTCTTTTGACAAACTTCAAAGGGTCTCCTTTACCCGATCTCCTATTCTGAGAGGTAATTAACCAGTCGAAGGCATCCGAGTGTAGATCAGGGGGCGAATCTCCCACCCCGGTCACCATCGGACTGCCCCACCAGCGATCTAGGCCAACCACTCAGCACATGAGCCTGCGTGAGGATAGCCTCGGATCCAGCAATTTTCCCTTCGAATCAATAGATCGACCTCCTAGCCAGAGGCCTAGCAGACGTAGCCCTCGAAGGACCCGTCACAAAACATTGACAGAGTCTCAGCTGCCATCGACCTTCATGGCAGAGCGTGGGCCAATCCCAGCGAGTTTTTCCAACAAACCAATCATATTTCACTATACACAAATATTTTTCCATTTTATGGTTTATGATTGAAAATTGTGACTATGCTTTCTACTATATTTTTTTCATTCTATGTTTTATTACTATGTCATTATTGTTAGGATGGTAGTGGGTTGCCTAAACTAACCAACTATGGCTGGTGTTGAAATAGTTTTTGGCTATATGACACCAACCATTTTGTATGGCCTTGATAGTTAACTCAAGTTCCTCTCCCTACTTTTTTTGTATTAAGTTTGTCAATATTTTGTATAATGCCTGTCAATCTTTTGTGTCATGTAGACTATGAGCCTTCATGTCATCTTCGAAAAACCATTATTGATCAAGGTATCTCCCCATCAAACCCCATTAGAATGGATCTATTATGTTTCTCTAAGTAAGAAAATCATTTTCATATTCATCATAGCTAGAATTCAAATAATGGAGTTGGGATGCACAACAACAATATTCCAGCTTAATCTTGGATTTTTATTAATCATTGGAAAAGATCAAATTTCTTGAGGTGCAACATTTTTTGAGTGAAAGAACTTGTTAAAATGTTTGCAATTCAAGGGATTTGATCCTTCTCTCGGCTTTATAGATATGAGATTACGATGGATCTAGGTTGGTATTTTTGTATGTATGTTTTTTCATAGTTTAATTATAATAAAAAAACAAGTCTTATAGAATAATGGTGATTATTATAATCTAATGTAAGCTCATAAGCTAGATAGATTCCAAATTGTCATCTAAAACCCCTTTGTTCATGGGGCAATGGACCTCCTATTTTTAAGTAATATTTTTTATTGAAATATGTCACTTTAATGTTATAGATAGTCTTTAACATATCACCCCATATTGAGTTGTAAAATGTGTCTCTCAATATGGTGATGTCATATTTATTTAAAGAGGAGATTAGAGATTGTGAAGCATGAGTGTCAGCTAGCCCAATGTATAAGGAGGATAAATTTAGTATCACATGTGAAAAATAACAACTAACACCATTCAATGAATATCATTTGGAATAATACCACATTTACAACATTGTCCAACAAAACAATATGATCCATAACATTATTATAATAAGGGCATTCTCTAAATAATGTCACTTATCAATTTTTTAACAATTACATCCATATTATATTTCTCATTCATCAACCAAATTCATACTTAAACACAATGATATTTACCCTCGCACTTCATTTAACAATCTAAGTTAGGTATGTCTTTTTAATTTGTCAAGTTTAGCATTGTACAAATATCACTATGGTTAATCTTTGAATATAGCCAAGTCCATTGGACCCTAGTTTTCTCTATTCTTAATACTTTTTTCCTAAAATAATTTAAACATCCCTCACAATTTTAACTTAAAGTTTCCATCGCAAATGGAAGGAAGGGACAAGATGGGGGGACTTATCAAGCCAGAGCCAACCCTTCACAGTTGATAGTCGATAGGATGGATGGCATGCAAGCGGGAACATGTGGAGGTGGCGAGGATGCTTGGCATAGGGCGAGGGAGTTGTCCTCCGCGATGGGAAACAATGGCTTGCCACTTTTGTGAGATCAAGGAGATCTATCAGCATGGGTATATAATGTCACTCCATCGGGATACAATCATGGCAGAGTTATCTTTGTCTACAAGCATAATGGTGTTTGTTTACCTGATTTGCAGAAGCATGATGGTTGATGGTGCTAAAGTATCATAGCAATGTGGTAGTGGAATAATGTTGATAGAGATGTATGACTGGACTTTATTTAGCATGCTAATGTTATGTATCTAGATGTGCGTGGGAATATGGCACATGAAAACGCTATTAAATTTTGAGTGACAAATGCATGTGTCACTCGTTTCAGTGAGTTTCCTCACTCATTATCAATGGTGGATGTTAAAGCGTGGGGATGTAAACAACCTCCTTGAGCATGTGTGTAAGATAGACCATAGTTGGATAGCAGGATGGAATCAAGGTGCAAGGCTTGACTCTTGTGGTAATAAGTGTGCGGCATCAAATGCTCAAATCTATGTGATGGTGGTTCTGGAGTTGGGGTTCAAGTTTGGGGCATCTAGTTTCATCTAAAAAGGACGGTGCATCCAAACAAGGGTTGGGGATGGGGATATATATGCCATGCTTAAACTTATCCTTGCCACTCTTGTTTCGAATGATTATGGCATCCATGCTGCAGGTTTGGCTCATGATTAGCATTTTGTCTGATGCCAAGCCTACAACTCTAGATCCAGGCATTTAAATATATATAAGCTCCCTCAAACATACCCATGCACTTTCATTTTGCAAGATAAGGAAACTGGTCAATTGAAGGACATTATTGACTTGCTGGAGAAGGAATATCGAGCAAGTCTCTCGAGGAATATCATGGCTCTAAGGGAGCATGCTCGAGGAAAACACAACAATGGAAGATAGGCGCAGTAGGAGGAAAGGGGGTGTGCGACCGACCCACCTTCACCTTGGGCATCCCAATTCATGTTGAGCATGCGATGGAGTTTCTAAAATCTCATGAATTGGAGGAACGTGAGCAGAGTACTAGGATGGTGAGTCCTTATTGGACAGTAAAAAAGGCCCTGGAAAAGGTTCTACTAGAGAATGAATTACAAAAGGAAGAGGTGCATCGTCTGATAAATGGTGTTCAGGACATCCTGGAGGAAGCTCATCGACACCTTGATGAAGTTGTCGAAGTTGTGGGAATTATGTTTAGAATTGGACAAACGAACGAGAATCGTAGCCCAAAGTCATATGCTCACAGCTCTCTTAGATAGATATAATAAATTCAAGTGCTTTGTTAGTATAGTGGTCTACATCAAATATGCGACATTATAGGAATATTTATATTGTTTTTTCTACTCTTAATAGTAGGATAGTCTATAGGAGATATGGTCATTTTTATAATAGTACTCAAAGCAGAGATATGCTTTACTATTTCTCTAATTATCGGGTTTCCCCCACGGGGGCAAGTTTCTACTTGTTTGGATGCTCTCATGTAAGACTAAAACATATGCTTTGGCTTGACTGACTTGTTTCTCCACTAAGGCAGGGCTTTCAGTAGTTTTGTATCTCGTTTTATATAAGTAATATAAGGTTCCACTCTAGCTTACAAAAAAACATGTCAAATGTTATACCATGTAGCATAGACTAAAACATATGCTTTGGCTTGACTGATTTGTTTCTCCACCGAGGCAGGGCTTTCAGTAGTTTTGTATCTCATTTTATCTAAGTGATATAAGGTTCCACTCTAGCTTACAGAAAAACATGTCAAATGTTATACCATGTAGCATAGACAAAATAAAGCTTATCAATATTGTGACATACATAAATAAAAATCGAACAAATCCATAAACACAATGAACAATATTTGCCTTCAATCGATATTAAGCATGTTAACATTTTCAATTTTGCTCTCATGGATATGTTTAAGAAAAAATTAAATTTTAGTTGGCATCTACCACTCTCTTGGCATGACACGCCATTGTTCAACATGTAAGTAGCATCTTTTTTAATGTAGAAATTTATTGTATATAAGCTAATAGAAAATTATTTGGTTGAGTGATTGTGGGCGGGGTGTCTATTATACTAAATTAATTAAAACTTGTACTCATTTTAATCACGTAAGTCTACCCAATAAATGAACAAGTATGATTTACAATATGAATATCATTTGATTGAACAATTGTGAGTGGAGTAAAATCTTACACCTTACTTCAATCACATGAATCCAACCACTTACTTGAACAAGAGGGCCTGTAAAAGATGCTTGGTAAAAACATCAACATCACTCTACTTTTACCAACCAATTAAACACCTAACAAACCAATCATATTTCACTCTACACAAATATTTTTCCATTTTATGGTTTATGACTATGAAAATTTTGACTATGCTTTCTAGTATATTTTTTCATTCTATGTTTTATTACTGTGTCATTATTGTTAGGATGGTAGTGGGTTACCTAAACTAAACAACTATGACTAGTGTTGCAATAGTTTTTGGTTATATGATACCAACTATTTTTTATGGCATTGGTAATTAACTCAAGTTCCTCTCCCTACTTTGTTTTGTATTATGTTTATCAATCTTTTGTATAATGTTTGTCAATATTTTGTATCATGTTGACTATCAGCCTTCATGTCATCTTGGAAAAACCATTATTGATCATGATATCTCCCCATCAAACCCCATTATAATGGATCTATTATGTTTCTCTAAGTAAGAAAATCATTTTTCCTATTCATCATAGCTAGAATTCAAATAATGGAGTTGGGATGGGCAAGAGTCGCTATGATCTCAACCAAAACTTGTACTTCTAAATCAGTGATTTCCAATGAGCCATCATGAGCTCTAAACAAAGATCATATGTAAAAGTTGTGCCCCTGGGAAGTTAGGTAGCCACCTCAAGGCCACAAATCTGTTTGGCGCTTCATCTCCTAAGGTTAAGTTTTTGGATGTTTAAGGTTTTTGCCTCTATGATTGTGATAAAAAGGCCCTTTCCAGACTCTTTATAATCAACTCCTATGAATGAGTGTAGCCGACACATCTCTCTTTAGAGATAAGCTACCGCCATCCAAACTAGTTTTTATTGCTTGCAGTTTGTAGTGTTTTACCATTCCATTCATCAATAGTAATTGGGTTTTAATGTACTACTATTCTCTCTACAAAATATTTGTGTGTTTCCATTTTATATTGTTGCCTTCATTTTGTTCTCTAAATAATCCAAATCAGACTCTCTAAAGCAGCAAGACAATTATTTTTGTCATTTCGTAATGTTGGTTATTCTCTTTGATTTTGGGACCCTCAAAATAGTGGTTAATAAACTTTGGTTATGTGACCGGTCTAGTTTCCTTAGTGGAAGACCAACCACATAAGACTATGTAACTTTTGGCTTCTTGTTAATGTAATTTCAAATCTAACACACACACTCACACACATATATATATATGCATACAAAGTTGTAGAAGAGAAATACAATTTATCTCCTAAATACAATAATCACTTTAATATCATTCATTGTGATGGATGATATTATCCATGAAATTGATCCCTAACCACTTTTTTCTATGATTTAATTTATTAACACCATCGCCATAAAATATTTTAACCAAGTCATGATACCAACTTTAATGAATTTTGTTGGACACTTTGATCCATCTTAAACCCGGATCTATCAAACATCAAGAGGGATCCAATTTATTGAGTTGTAAATTTTTTATATTAAGTTTTTTACATTTGAAGAAAAAGTTACACCTCAAGAAATTTGATCCTCTAAGTGCTTGATAGATCAGAGTTTAAGATGGATCTATGCTAGTTTTAGTTGTTTTTTTATAAGTAAACATGGATTTTTTTAATTGATTTTAATTTTTCATTTTATGAGCTGACATGATTTTTTAATTACTTTTTATTTTTTGTAACATAACATTACGTTATGTGACAACATCTCCCCCATACTGAGTTGTAGAGCACCTCACTACTCTCAGTGCAGTTACTAATTTGATACGTTACTTTGGTTAACTTTGTTGGTTGAAAGTATAAGTTGTTATTCTTGTGGAGGTTTATACTCTTTAATACATAATAAGTTATGTGGGTTTTTTATTACACACCATTTTTTATTCCAATATTGAAATATGTATGTATTTGTGCAAAGGTTATATGCTAGACTTATATGGTCTAGGAGACCATAGAAATTGAAAATGTTGTATATATTTGTTAATATAAAAATACCTAATAGATGCAACTAGAGAAGGATGAAGAAGAGATGGGGGGACAATGATTTCACAAGTGGGGGAAGTGAGAGGGGCCAAGTGTGATAACCCTAGCCAATGACCCTAACCTTCATTGACCTTGTTAACCCAAAGTCATGTTGGAATATACACCAATACTAAGAGGGGGGTAGGGGTGGGGGGATGAATCAATATTGAATAGATTTTGTCAATTTTTATTTCTTCAACTTTAAACAATCATCACATACTCAATCATATCATAATGAATTAACATCAAGGCATAATACACCTATATTTTTGATGTGGAAACCCAATAAGGAAGAAAACCACAAATTTTTTTTCTTAAATTAAACAAGAATTACATTCTTTACATGCATCAACCTGTGAGGGACACCAATCCTTGCAGTAAGCACCCACTTACAACTTTTCAAGCACCAACTTAACATGCATCAACCCATTGAGCTAATGTGAGGACACCAATCCTCTTTGCAAGCACCCACTTGCATTGCTCAAATTGATAGGTAGGAACCTACTAACATGGTGAGGACACTAATCCTTTCATGTAAGCACCCACTCAAAGTTTGTAGGCATAAACCTACCAGAAACCAACCTATTAAGAATACGAGGACACTAATCCTCTCCCTAGCACCACCCTACCACCATGTTCATAACTTTTCCTATGTTTTTGCTCATGCTTCCTTATGTATTATGATCAAATGCAAATAAACAAAACTTCTATAGATGCACCATAATCTGCCCTAATTTGTACTTCCAATAACTTCGTGCTTTTTGTAAGTACGCCTTCAACAACTCCTGGAATATCCAAACCCATTAAACTTTTCTCCCTCAAGGATTTGCTTTGACAACTAATTTGTAGCTTGCAATACCAATAAATTTGTTTCCTGTAATCATATATTAAAAACCGAGGGCTTCTTCTTTAACAAACTTTTATTTTCTAACTTGCAAAACCAAATCAAAACCCATAACATAACCAATTTGTGGCATGCTAAAGGGCATTTCGCTCAACCATTCATAAAAAAATACTACCCAAAGGTTCATTGTCTGTAAAGTACTTAAATTCGTTGCTTGCAATATAAAAAAAATGAAACCCATAACAACAAGTTGTAAAAGTATCTTCGGTTGACTTCATCTTCGTCCCACCTTTTTTATTCAGAGTTCTTCTTCATGCATTAAAGCTTATCCATGCCTTAGATGATCCATCGGTGGCCACCCACATATTCCACTGGCTCGAAACAATTGTCCATTTTGGCAATTTTGTAGTTATGTTCTACAGTTTTTTGGGTCCCAAACTTATGGGGCCATTTTGAGCCCCTAAATGATGTTTTTTGGCAATCCGGGAGGCCAAACCATTCCCTACAACATATATTTGGTCCTCAATCAAAAAATGTAAAGCTCGAATTGACCTTTCGAATGGGCTATCGAGCACCCAAATCGAAGATCGTATACAAAATTTATGACCCCATGAAGTTGACTATTCAATTAACCACCTTGGGGCCGCAAACTTTATGACGATTCATATTCTAGGGTTATGTTTTGGACTTTTAGGGTTCTCGCTCTCATGCTTGTTATAAATAGGCCATTTTGGCCCCATTTTGTATTCAGCTTTGCACGAATGAGCATAACAGCCACATCTCTTCTCAGAGATAGCTACCACCATTCCAGCTGTTGTAGTTACAGTCTGTTATTTCCATTTAATAGAATATGTGTTTATTGTATCCATGCTTTCATTGCAATATGTGTGTGTTTATGATGCTATATTCGTTCTCGCATCAATATGGATAAGTGGTATTAGAGTAATCTGCTCTTTGATTGTTTCTCGGTGTGTGTCCTCGACAAGGTTAGGGTATAGAGAGTTGGGTCTTGAACTAGTTTCACTTGGGGAAGACCACTCTCGTCGCCCCAAGCGGACTCCCATGGCAGAAGAAAAGAGATACAACATAGTAGGAGATCATATCAAGTCGTTGCTTGAGGAACCCCTCGCGTGACAAAGGAACGAGATGGTGACTAGTTTTGCTTAGATTCTTCTACGAATGTTGGCAGTGGCGAACACACCTTCAACGGGAAATCGTTTTAGAGATGCAAATCCATTCAAGGTACACGTTAACTTTGGTATTCCTTTATTTGAAGGCCAGTTCAACGATGATTCCCTAAATAAGTAGTTGAATGTTTTATAAGGGTATTTTTCTGTCCACAATTTTTCCGACGGGGAAAAGATCACCTTTGCGCTCCTTAAGGCCGTCCCCCATGTCAAAAATTGGTGGGATACTTAGTGTGAGCAAAATTCATCAGACGAGTTTGGAATGTTCGAGACCTATCCCAGTTGGGCCTCTTTCATAGATGCAGTCAAGGAACAATATTACATTGTGGGAAACTATATGACCTGTACACAAAATGGACCATTCTGCGTCAAGAGAGGGGCCAAGCATGTAGAAATTTCATCTTTGATTCCATGTAGAAATAAACCTTGATGCAAAGAAGAAGCACATGAGGTAGATCTTACTACATGATAATTCTCACAAGCATGCACAAAGACAATAAAGAGAATATAGAGAGACTAAACCACATGAAGAAGAGATGAATATTGGAGTGTATCATTCCATTAATTAATTATGAATAATAGTGTACATAAATAGTACATCCCTCATAGGTAAATTCGAGTTGCATAGGAGAAAACTCATCTAGCTTAGAAAGTAGACTTACTAAATATGATAAACCCCCATAACTGGTTAAAGCACTTTCCTAATCAGTAAAGGACCTCATGAATTAGCTAAAGCATGAGTGATGGAAAAACATACTAATCCTGGAATCTTAAGAGAAAATCATGGCGGATGGGTTGGCAACAAAAAATAACAGTTTCCTAGTTGACTAGCTTTACATTATCCATTAAAAAGCTAGAATAAAATAGTTTAAAGACATAATCTGTAGGAATGTGCAGTTACTAATTATGGAAATCAATAAAGTTGGCACGATCTAACCAGAATCGGGATAAAGGCATTCCTGGGGTATATATGGCAAGTGTTGACCAAGAAGTGCAAGTGGATGACAATTATCTAGGCTAGTAGGTAAGAAATTAATCAAATAATGATTAAATATTTTATCTTAAGAATGAAGTGGGTTTATAATATCCAAAAAAAATGGTGTCGGAATACACCAACAACTTTCATACCTTTTGCACAAAGTTGGGTATCAAGGGCTTCGAGCGACACCTGGTATTGAAACATCGTAGTGGCCTACATCGATAAATTCGAACCAAGATGGACTTCTTAGACATCTATTCACATGGATTTGCCTATCGATATGCTTTGAAAGTTGAGGAGAAATTTCGGCAAAAGAACAAGCGATAATTTGGACCTACGAATCCACCACAAAAGAAAGGAAAGGGAAACCTTGGCCTATAGAACACAGGACAGGGTAAGGACAACCATTCCTCACTACAAGAAAAGAAGGGTAATGGAAAGATAAAGAAGGACACTGGGAAGCGGTGCGAGTTCCATAAAATCCCTTGGCACAACATTGATGCATGTCGCTCAAAGCAGTCATTGGAAACCGAGATCAAAGCTTCAGATTCAAATCTTGATTCCGATTCAGAATCCAATGTCACGATCGCGGACCAAGGGAAGTGCATCATTAATGTAGAATTGAGTGTCACTGTTGCTACCACATAGATTCAACCAGAGGAACCGAAAGAGTCAGAGGCATATGAACGTCTATTCCACTCATAGATGTGGGTGAAGGGAATCCCCTTACATTTTGTTGTTGACTGCGGCATCCAAAATAACCTAATATCAATAGAAGTCATCAAGAGATTAGAGCTTCTAACATCACCACACCTGCAACCATACAACATCAGTTGGCTAAGAAAAGGATAAGGTATCTGCATTACTTAGCAAGGTCGCCTACCATATGGCATCAAACCTTTCAAAGATGATGTACTGTGTGATGTGGCCCCACTTGAATTCTGTGGTGTTCTTTTAGTACATCCATATATGTGGAAGCCTCATGTAGTATATGAGTTACGACCTCGTAGTGTCATTATCATTTTGGGAGCACAACTCTATCATATACAAGAGACAATTGCACCTGCCATAGTCTCGCAGGGTAGGGAGATAATCTCGCACACTGGGAACTTCTCCCTCTTCACAATTTACTCTAAAGGATAACATCAGATCACATAGACCCCCACACCCTTTGCATATGGTCCCTCTGCTCAACATAAATAAGAACAAAAATTCAGTGTTCCCTCACCCATTTGAGTACCTCTACAATGCAAGGCCACACATTGAAGGTGCAGCCCTCAGAAGGAATCATCCATATCAGTTCAAACCAAGGACAACACAACAACCAAAACGGTTTAACACATCTAGCGCATCCATCAGCAACATTTACATCCTTCTCGAGATGTTAAATAAAGGCATCCTCTTCACTTCAGCAAATGTCGCACCAGGAGATAATCTCAACACACAGTTCGGGATATGTTACAGGATTTGACACAATGGAGACCATTGCTTCCTAAGAGGTGAGGATTGATCCATATGGATATCGGTGGCCACCCACCTATTCCACTTACTCAAAAAAATAGTCCATCTTGGCAGTTTCCTAGTTATGTCTCTATAATGTTTCGAGTCCCAAACTTTCGGGGCCTTTTTGAGGCCCTAAACGATGTTTTCTGGCGATTCAAGGGGCCAAATTTGTTATTAGGCAAGCATTAGGTCCAAGTCAAAAGATGTAAAATCTTGGATAGACCTTTCCAATGGGCTATCGAGCACCCAAATCGAAGATCATATGCAAATGTTATGGCCCTTGGAAGTTGATTGTTCAACTAACCATTTTGGGACCACAAACTTTATGAATGTTCATCTTCTAGGGTTATGTTTTGGACATTTAGGGTCTCATGCTTATTATAAATAGGCCATTTTGGCCTCATTTTTTATTCAACTTGACATGAATGAGAGTAACAGCCACATCTCTTCTAAGAGATAACTACCGCCATTCTAATTGTTATATTTACAGTCTGTTCTATTTCCACCATTTAATAGAATATGTGTTTACTGTATCTCTGCTTTCATTGCAATATGTCTATGTTTATGATGTTATGTCTGTTCTTTTATTTCATTCTCACATAAATATGAATCAGTGGTATCAGAGCAATATTCTCTTTGATTGTTTCTCAGTGCATGTCCCCTATGAGGTCAGCGTATAGAGAGTTGGGTCTTGAACTAGTTTCACTTAGGGAAGACCACTCTTGCCACCCTAAGCGGACTCCCATAGCGAAAGAAAAGAGAGATGATGGAGTAAGAGATCCTATCAAGTCATTGCTCAAGGAATATCTCGCACGACAAAGGAAGGAGATGATGGATAGTTTCGCCCAGATCCTTCTACTAATGCCAACAATGGTGAATGCACCTTCAACGAGTAACCATTTAGGAGATGCAAATCCATTCAAGGTACAAGTTTACTTTGATATTCCTTTATTTGAAGGCCAGATCAATGTTTAGGCCCTAGATAAGTCATTAACTGTTCTAGAAGGGTATTTCTTTGTCCACAGTTTTTTCGATAGGGAAAATATCACCTTTGTGCTCTTGAAGTTTGTCCCCCATGCCAAAATTTTGTGGGATACTTATTGTGAGCAAAACTCATCTAACAAGTTTGGAATGTTCGAGGCCTATCCCACTGGGGCCTCTTTCATAGATGTCGTCAAGGAACAATATTATCCTATGGGAAACTATGATGACTAGTACACAAAATGGACCATTCTACATCAAGACAGGAACCAAACAGTGTTGGAGTACACCAACAACTTTTATACCTTACGCACAAAGCTGGATATCAAGGACTCCGAACGACACCTTATACTGAAATATTGCAGTGGCCTACATCGGTACATCTGAACTGAGATGGACTTCCTAGACATCTCTTCACTTGGATCTGCCTATCGGTTTGCTGTGAAAGACAAAGAGAAATTTTGGCAAAAGAACAAGCGAGAATTTGGTCATGTGAATCCACCGCAGAAGCAAGATAAGGGAAACCCTGGCCCGCAAAACATAGGACAAGGAAAGGACAACTAGTTGTTATAGCTCAAAACGACACATCTCTGCCTGTGACCACTTTTCCATGATTTCGTCGCATGTCGGCACTTCATGAAAGTCACTGAAAAAACACCTATCTTGGAGGACCCATATCTTGAGTTCTGTAACTCCATTTGACCTCATTTCTATGCCGTTGGAAAGGTATTTCAGTTAGATAAAACTTTCTAGAAGACACCAAAGTCTGAAAATGCCCAGAAATACCCTAAAAATGTGTTTTTTTGTCCATTCACGATTTTCCTTAAGGAAAACCCACGTATGTGTCTCTCAACATTAAAACATAAAAACATGAGTTAATTGGAGATTAGTTATTTCATTTAACTTAATTTCCTTAACTGCTATAACTTCTCCAACCATCAAAACTACCTTATTTCACCCATATAAATAGAGGTAGGGAGGTCCATGAGAGGGGACTTTGAATTTATGCATTGTTATGCTGGAAGAATCGGGACTCTCTTTGCCCACACCTTTGCCCTGGAGGTCTTCCCCTTGTGTTGCAGAGCTTGGAGGCTGAGTTCTTTGGAGAAGAGAAGCAGCAGA